>VXBQ01008377.1:13050-30293 GCA_013400175.1 Phainopepla nitens
CTCTGGGTTATGGGGTAACCCCTGGAGAGCATGGGGTGACCGTGGGGATGTCAACTGAGCCCCTGGGGACACAGGGTGAGTCCTGGTGATGTGGGGTGACACTGGCTACATGGGGTGATTCCCAAGCAGCACTGTGAGCATGAAGCAATCCCTGGAGATGTGGGATGAACCCTTAAGCGTCATGGGGTGAACACCCTGTGAGCATGGAGTAAACCCTGGGGATGTGGTGTGAGCCCTGGGGATGTGAGATGATTCCTGGGGCATGGACTGAGCACTTGGAACAGGGGGTGACCTTTGGGGACATGGAACGAGCCCTGGGGGCACGGGGTGAGCCCTGGGGGCACGGGGTGAGCCCTGGGGATGTGGAGTGACTCCCCCTGGGACGTGGAGCCCGTGCAGGACTGGCAGCAGCTGCACACTTACTTTCCTGCTCGATGGTCAGGAGCGTGGTGGTGACCACCTCGGTGGCCTGGGAGGGCTGGTCCCCGCTGTCTGTCACTGCTGGGACAAGCGTGGGGACATGTGGGCATTGGAGGGTCCAGATCCAGCCCCGCTGTCCCTGCTCCTGTCAATGCCAGTGCCCATGACTGCCCCCTGGCAGGACCCTGCCGTGGGTCACCCCCCGAGCATCACCCACGCATGGCAGGACCCCAGGGTGGCCAGGCTGGGTCACAAGAGGGCACAGAGGGCACAGCTTGCCCCCCCAGAGGAGTGACTGCCAACCTCCTACCTGTGGCTGTGGCTGTGAGCGTCTCCTCGGAGTGCAGGGCCACCGAGGTGGTGAATGATGTGATGGTGGACGTGTCCAGTCCTGTGGTGACACAGAGGGACAGAGGTGACACCTGGCAGATTTATCATCAGGATTCATTGCCATTTCTGCTTCACTGTCCCCTGCCCCTCTGAGCAAGGTCTGGGCGTGGTGGTGCCATCGACTCTGTGCCCAGAGGAGGTGCCAGAGGGGATGGGGATGTTCAGCAAGGAAAAGGCCAGCCTGAAAAAGTTGTCCCTTTTGTCCTACACCATCCCCTCTGTCCATTAATAGCGGGAAAGGGAAAGCACTGGCACTTACTGCTGCCGTCATTAGCCACGATAATGAGGGAATTCAGGGGGATTATTAACATTATAAACAGTAATCAGTGGAGAATGGCAGGAATACATCGTTTCGGGAGGGGAAGGGGAGGCGGGCTGGGCCTGGCGCCGTGCCCGGCCCCTGGCAGCCGCTCCCTCCTTCCGGACGCGGGCAGCTTGTTTTCCAGCCAGCAGAGCAGGGAAATGGCAGAGGGAAATGGCAGGACGGCAGATGCATTTCCCCTGCAAATCACCACGCCGGCTGTGCTCCGGTCTCTTGGCGTGAGGTCGCTACTCCAGAGCACCAGGATGAGGGCGGATAAGGAGCAAGGATGCTCCCACAGCGCAGAGCCCAGTCCCTGCCCAGCCTTGTGCATCTCAGCATCTCCCTGAGGCCATTTCTGCGTCCCGGGGTTTCTCCCCACCCTGAGGGCGGTGTCCTGCCCGGTACCTGCGCAGATGACCCCCGCATCCTCGTGGTGGCCGCAGTTATGGATGCCCCAGCCCAGGCTGTAGCAGGCGGACAGGAAGGGCTCGCTGCCGTCGCAGTTGACGTTGTCCAGGAGGATACGTCCTGTTCCGTAGCCAAAATAGGCATTGCTCTTGTAATCCAGGGCTTGCCCACAGCCCAGCTGCTTGCAGACCACGCTGGCGTCGCTCAGGCCCCAGTCGTCGTCGCAGACGGTGCCCCAGTTCCCGCGGTAGAAGATCTCCACCCGGCCCTGGCAAGTGTCGGGGCCGCTCACCAGGCGGATGCTGCCATCACCTGGAGGGGTGAGGTGACAAGGACGTGGTGTCCCTGCACGTGGCACAGCGATGCCACCGTGCCCAGAGCCCGCCGTGCCCGTGATGGCAAAGGAAATGGGTGAGGAAGAGCGGGGAAGGGGCAAAGCTTTAGAGCAACGGGACTTGGGAACCTTGGGAACCTCTGGGATAGGGTGTGGCCGTGGCCAGCACAATGATGGCCTCTGGGGGCCTGCACCTCAGGGCTGGAGGGTTGGGAGGCTTCAAGGGGGCAGCAGGTGACAGCAGGGGACACTGCCCTCAGGCAAGACGTCCCCCCTGCAATGACAGCTGAGCAGCTTACTTTCCCCATCCTGTACCGAGGCTGTGAGGGTCCTGGTGGTTGGTCCTTCACTGACTTGCGTGGGTGAGAACTCTGCAAAGGGAAGCAGAGAGCTGGCACCTGCTGCTGCTCCACCTCAAAGCTGGAGGGATCCCTCCCACCCCACTGCTCCAGGAGGGTCTGCACCAAACCAGCCCCAGATGAAAACAGAGGGGTTTGCAGCTGCACTGCTGTGCCCAGAGCTCTCTGCCAACGCCTCCAGCCTCTCTTCTGCCCTCAGACCCAGCTCCCCACCTCCTTTTTCATTCCTTCCACCTCTCCTCTCCAACAACACCATGGCTGAATTTCCTGCTCAATCCACAACCTCTGGTCTCTGGTTGCTGTTGGTACAACCTACCAGCCAACCCAGCATCCCTGCCTTTCCATCCCTCCTTTTGCAATCCCTACTGCTGCAGGACGTGGGAATTCACAGAGCAGCTGCTCCAGGTCTGCACAGCCTCACTTTCACAGCTCACTGATGCCTGGCTGATGAGCAAACCTTGCACAGCGAGGGAGGAACGTGTGTGGGGTACATAAGGTTCATCATGGAGCCGTTCCACTTTCACTTGCCAAGTTCAAACACTTTCCACTGCTTTTCTCACCTTTAGGAACGTCTCCTACTGAAAAGCTCAGCAATTTAAAGAAACACAAGTCAAAAGGGGAAAGAGCACTTGGGCAGCAACTGACTCAGAGGCTGGAGTGTGGGTGGGCATGTGCTCTTTCCCCAGGGATTGTTCTGGAGAGGGCGCAAAGTCCCTGAGCTGGGAGTGACAAGGAACACAAAACAGGCTGGTCACCTTATGGAGCACCAGCCTGTGGAGCTGGGACATGACCTGGATTGAGGAGAGGGGTGAAAGGAGGATGCAGAGGATGTTTGGCTGACCTAGGTCGGAGAACCAGGCTCTGAGATAAGACTCTTGGTCTCCCCCAAGGCCCCTGCAGCCCCCAAGCCTTGCACTCCACAGGAACCCCCTGCTCTCCTTGCCCCCAGGGAACCCAGCCTCGCTACCGTTGCACACAACAGCCACGTCCTCGTAGTGGTAGCAGTTGTGGATGCCCCAGCCGTGGCTCCAGCACTCGCTCAGGGCTGCCTCCCAGCCCTTGCAGTCCACGTTGTCCAGGAAGATGGGCCCGCTGCCCTGGCCGAAGGTCATGGCGGCCGGCAGGGTGATGGCGTGGCCGCAGCCCAGCTGGCGACACACCACGTTGGCGTCCACCATGTCCCAGTCGTCGTCGCAGACCGTCCCCCAGGAGCCGTTGTAGAGGATCTCCACCCGGCCCTGGCACCGGCTGGGCCCGCTGGAGAGACGGATCTCTGGGAGGATGGGAGCAGAGAGGTGTTTTATTGACCGAGAATTTGGACAACTCAGGCTTGTCCTAATTAACCTAATAGAGGCCTAGTGGAGGCCTGTAGGGTCCTGCGGGGGCCTGTGGCCTTGGGGTGGCCTTGGGAGGACGGAGCCATGGGGACAGGAGTGGCCTAACCTCTGTTTTACCCTGAGGGAGGAGGTTTTGTGCCAGGAAAAAAGTCCCTCACATGCATTTTTACAATGCTGTACAACAGCCCAGGTGACCACTAGTGAAAAGGGCACATCCCACAGATAGCTGTTGTCATGGGTGACTGGTCACGCTGTCACATCAAGGCTCAGGTTGGTGCCTCTTCCTAGGATCCAGGGCTAATAGATCTCCTGAATGGCACGCCACTAAATCTGGATGAGACCACACTGCCTTTGCAAAACCCCATTCTAAGGCAGTTTTATTGGCATAAATAGCTGGCTGTGATTTATGCCAATAAAAGAATAGTTTAGAGACAGTCAAGAAACTGTAACCAGTTAGGTAGGGTGTCCTTCAAGAAAATATGTAAACTATTTTATGATATATAAGGGATGTACGTGACGAATAAAGGAGATTCGCCATTTTACTGCATCAGTAAGAGTGTCTTTATTCCAGTCTAGCTCCTCAAAATTCAGCACCCTGCTTCAGAGAGAGCGCTCAGCAGGCCTTGGGGAGCAAATCTACATCGAACTCCAGCTCCCTAAATAGAATCCTGCCCCTTCTCCATAGCACAACTCAGTTGTTGGCTTGGGGCTGCCCACCTGCTGGTGGGACACAGGCTCCCCTCCATCTGCTGGCAGCAGTGGTTGTGGAGACACCTCTCAATCCAGGATTGAGATGAACCAGCACCAAGGTCAGGCTGGACAGGGCTTTGGACAGCCTGGTCTAGTGGAAGGTGTCCCTGCCCATGGCAGGGGTAGAATGAGATGGTTTTTCAGGTCCCTCCCAACCCAACCCATTCTGTGGCTCCGTGATGCTCCCATCATCTTGCCTGCTAATGGGCAAAAACCCGGTGGGAGAAGGGAAAAGCAGACACCTGGCACCACATGTTGACCTACAATAGGTGACAAGTGACAAGATGTGATTAGCAAATTCTTATTAGCCTCAACAAATGCATCCAGAGCTGGTCCCATGTGGGAGCTGGTGGGATGGAGATGATCTCTGAAGCTGCTGGTGATGGGGAGCAGGCGTGGAACTGCCTGGAGTCTACCACATCAAGGGAATTATTTACTTGTGTGTGATGCATGACACAAGGACAGGGACTCAGCAGGAGGTGGCAAAATTCTCAGGATAATTAGCAGAATAGGGATAACAAAGAATCTTCCTGTAAAAGAAGTTTAGCTTCTTTTTGCTGCTTTTTGTTACAGACCAATAAGTTTCCTTTTTTAAATTCCCCAGATCCCTTCTTTTAGCTAAAAATGCATTTTTTCAACTACAAAACTTCCTGGAGAAAGTGACTTTAAGAGAAGAAATCTCACCTGGGAATGGCAACATCTCGGGCTCAGAGGTGGTGCCTGCAAGGGAGAAGAGAAAGGATCAGCTCTCCCCAGAAAGGAGGAGGTGCAGCTTGGAGAGTGATGGCAGCAGGGATGGGATGGGCTGGTGGGGACTGGCAGGACCCAGCAGCCCTCGGACCCTTCCCTTTCCTGCAAAGTCCTGGTTTTGTAGAGGAAAAAAAATGAACACCCTTCCCCAGGACATCACTTCATCTGCTTCACAGGTGGGGAAACTGAGGCGGCATATGAGTGACTGACGCTGGTGGGACTGTGCTTGAAGCACAAGGTGACACACGTGTGACCCTGACGAGCCCAGTGGCCAGCAGAAGCCACTCCAGGTGGGTCCTGTCTTGGGCCAGGTCTTAGGGACCTTTTTGTCCATCCCTGGCTCCACTGCTGCTTTGCTGTGGGCCCTGGGCAGCTGCTGCATCCTCCTGCCCCATCACCCCCATGGAAAACTTGGGTGGTGAGGTGGGAACAAGGAAAGTCTATCCTGCCCAGCTTGAGAAACCCGCTGGAGATCTCCTGATGGAAGATGCTGCACCCTATGTGCATTTTAATTGACTTTTTTCTTTCGTTTCCCCAGCAAAATCTACTTTTTGGAAGCTCCATAATTGCATGCAAGTACCAACACACCTGCAGATGGGGTGCAGCCACCTTAGGGGTGAACAAACCTCATCCAGAGGGAGGTGAGCACTTGCAGGATGCAGGATGTGTCCTCATCTCTAGATAATGACCTTACACAATCTGGGCATTATTTGGGCACAAAATCCCTCTCAGCCCCACTGCTAGGTGATGTGGGATCCTCCCTGGAATGCTGCCAGCATGGAGCTGAGGGCTCCAGCTTGTCCAGGAGGTCACAGCAACATGATCATGTCACCCTGGGGGACGGTGGTTGGGGATGGGTGGCTGGGCCTCGTGGACATCCCAGTCCACAAGCACTTGTCTGATGCTGGAGCCCAGCACAGCTCTCCTTGGGCATTCAAGGTGTCCTGGGCTTGAGGCTCTGCCTGCACAACCCTCTCCCATGGGTGATGCCTTCCAAAATCCTTCCAAAATCCTTCCAAACCTAGAGGAAGGTGTCGCTGCCCACGGTTTGAAACTAGATAAGCTTTAAGGTCGCTTCCAACCCCAACCATTCCGTGATTCTGTGCTGCTGCCATGCTAATTACAGCACCCAAGGGCTCATCAACACCCCTGGTGCTTCTGTGGCCTCTTTTCCTCCCAGTGCCTCGGACCAGCCCTGTCCTGTTCACGCTCAGCCTACAAGCAGTGACGGGAAGGTCAATCCCAGCCGCTCCGGAGGCGGATGTCACTGCTGTGAGAAGCAGTGTGAGCCTGGGGGGACAGTGCAGCACATGAACCCACCTCCCTTTTCCTTGCTAGGACGTTGCCTGGGAGACCATTAAGTCAGCCAGAAAGCAGGGCTGCCAAAGAAAGACCTAGAAGCCCCAAGAGAAAGGAGAATAAGGCAACTGCCTGGCTGTATCCATGACTTAGCAGGGATGCTGGGATGAGCAGCAGCAGCTGGTGAGCTCCAGCGTGGTCAGTGTTCCTGCCCTGCCTAGCTGGACCAGGCATGGAAAGGGAGGCTGTGATTCCAGCAAGAATTGGGGATTAAACAGGTGAGACCACGGGAGCAGAGAGGCTCTGCACGAGAGGACAGGGAAGGATACAGCAGTCCCGTGGGCTGGACAGCAGAGTAGAGGTAATTCAGCTCACCTCTGCATCAAAAATGGGGAGACGTAAGGGTTTCTAGGAAGAGTGTTTGATCCTGCCTTGTATTGATTTTTAACACCTAGTCCACTCCAGTGCCGAAAAAGCAATGGATAAAAAGGACATTGATAAATATTCATCTCCCTTTAAGTCAAAATCAAAGCTCTGAAATATTCATTTAAGAGCATCCTCCAGCAAAGTCAGGAGAGATCTGAAAAGAATATGCCTGGTGTGTCTACAATAATGAGGAACGAGGGGGAAACTGTCTTTTTTGAGACGAGATAGAGCCCACCATGTTTCTGTGATCCAGCTTCACAAAGGTAAAATAAAAAGGGAAACTGCTCGAGTAAACACCACTGTTGAGCAAAACCGCCAAATGGAAGGACAAATGGCCCTTCGTTAGCGCCTGATCTGTGCCCATTAATGAGGAGAACCAGGAGAGCCAGGCGATGCAGGGGACAGCGACAGAGCCACCAGGGTCTCCCCAGGGTCCCCACACCCGGAGTGTGGGCGGATGCTGCCGCAGCATCCCGAGGGGGCAGGGAAAGCACCAGCTGAGGGGGTGGGATGGTAAAACCCGATTTAACTCAATTGGGATGTCTGACTACACGTGAATTCCCGGTTTCCTGGCTGGCTGTGCCTTGGCGCGGGTTTGTTGCGGCAGGAACGCGTTCCCTGGCTGTAGTTACATGGATAGAGTCACACCGGGATAGCCACGCTGCCGCAGCACTCGTGTGGACCCGCGCTCCTGAGCGGGAATGGCTTTTCCCAGCTCTGTTGAGATGCTTCCCATCCTGGCTGGACAGTGCCTGCCAGGAGTGAGTGGGGACCGTTTTCCTCAGGGGATGGGCGCTCATTCCACCCATTTCCTCGGCAGGACCTCCCACAGGTCCTGGGGAGCCGCTCCAGGAGCATCCCTTGGCCATCAGCGTCTTCCCAGGGGTGCTGCCCACTCCGGAGCTCAGAACTGCTCTGTCGCCAGTGCTGGCACCTCCCTGCCCATTCCCCTGCTGTCCTGAGCGCTGGCCTTGCCATCACAGCCAGGTCGCGGTGGGACATGAGCTGAACTTGCTCCCTCGGTCCCTGTACACACTCAGCGCTGTAGGGGACACCGCAGCAATCCTGGAGAAAATCTGCCCACAAATCTGAGAGCTGGAGAGGGACCACGGGTGCCTAAAACCCCTCGCAGTGCCCCAGGCAGGAGCTCACCTGCGGGGCTGATGAGGAAGAGGAGGATGAGGAGCGTGGCTGGCATCAAGGAGAGAGGCAGCACCTCGATGTCCGGCCTCCTTGTGCCGTGCCCAGTGTCGGGTGTCATTGCTGCTTGTCAGTCCTCCTGCAGGCAAATTTCCCGAGGACACTTCCCTGAAACATGCAGACAGCAGTGTTAGAGGTGGCGGCCTGTGTTCGCCAAGGGCCATGCAGGACCTGTGAACATGCCCCTCAGCATTTCCAGGATCAGTGACCAGGAGACACATGAAAAGTAATTCCAGCTGGATTCATTGAGAACAAGCGATTTTTTTAATTTTTGGTTTTTTTAGTGGCAAGATGAAGCTGAAGAGCTGTATCCCACCTGCGAGATAGAATTCAGGAACAGGGAATGTCAGCAGAAAATGAGGAAGAGATTAAATATCTTCAGATTCCACTTCCCCCTCATTTACTGCTCGCTGCCGAAGGGGTGGATTTCCAGCTCTGTCTCTCTCGCAGGCTGGCTGGGAGGGGCATGGGTGCTGGTCCTGCTGGCCGGGACACCTCTGGGAGCCCAGCGCCACATCCCCGCCGTCCCAGCAGCCGGTCTGGCGGCAGCGTGCGCCGGGGGAGCAGTGCCATCGTGAGGATGCTCCCGCACGCCGGCTCCAAAGCCAGGCTCTCAGGCTCGGCTCAGCGGAGCCCTAACACTAGTCCCTCCAGCCCGCACGGGGCACGGCAACTCCTGAAGGGATGCACAAAGACTGCTGCCGCTTCGGGCATCTGCTGGTGGCTACAAACTTGGGAAAGGTCATTGAAATCCACTGTATCAGTGACTAAACCCTCCTTCCCGTGGAAATCCCTCATCCAGCCTTTTCCTGCTCTTTTTTCCCATGTGGCAAGAAGAGCTCCCAGGTGGGACCATGTCCTGGTGTCCACCCTGCTGGACCATGGGCTGGGGGCTCCAGAGCCTCCAGACCGAGGCTTGGACCTGGTTGCCTGCACTAGGGAGAGATGATGGTGGACCAAAGCGTTTTCTGTGCACCAGCAAGAGGTGGTGGAGGTGCTGGAAGGAGCCCGTGTGGATGGGACACAGCCCCGTTGCATCTCCCTGATCTCTGCTCGACTCCTGCTGATCGAGCCTCTGGAGGAGACTCACCAGCGGACAGACAGCTCAGTGATGGCGGCTGAAAACCAATCTACTCGCTGAGGTGGCGGCTTTCAATACTCCATTCATCCCTCCTGAAGCACCGAATAATGTCGCCTTTTGTCCCACGGGCCCTCCCCTCTCTCCAGCGGGGCAGGGCTGACAGACGGCCCCTCCGCCGCCCTGTCCCGGCCAAACCCCGGCATCGCGTCCTGCTCGCAGGGCCGTTGTCATCGCCGGCCACTTTTGTGCCGGAGCCAGCGCGTTCCTGCTCCCTGGCAGGGTGGCAGCGGGCATTAACCACTGCGGTGCTGTGCCACGGCTGACCCCAAAGAGGGAAAACCCGACTTTCCTTCTCCGTCTGTGCTTTCAATCTGCTTCTCAATCCTCACCCCAACGCTCAGGATTCAGCTGAAAACTGAACTCCCTTCCTTAAACCCGGGGGTATGGGGGCTCTTTTAGAATGCACACAGATTAAAATCTGCTTTTAAGCCGTAATTAGTCATTATGGCACAGTAGCAAAACCAGCATCCCTTTTAACATCCCTCGGAGATGCTGTGGCTGCCCCATCCCTGAAAGTGCCCAAGGCCAGGGCTTGGAGCAGCCTGGGCTAGTGGAAGGTGTCCTGTAGGGGGTGGAATGGGATGAGCTTTAGGGTCCCTTCCAACCCAGACCATTCTATGTTTTTTGTGATGACTCTATGATTTAAAGCATTGCTGAATGTGGGTTTATGGAAGTCCCTTCACACCACGGTTTTCAAGCTGTCAGGTGTCCTGTGAGGCCACCCCCCAGCACAGACCCGATGGAAGAAGCAGCAAATCCTCCATCACCCCCATCCTGCACAAACACTGACCACCAGGGATGGTACAAAACTCACAGGGGAGGATCAGGGCTTTGATGGGGCACAGAAAGTCCCTGCTTTCACCCCAAATAATACACTACAGCAGACACACTGTGCCCAGCCAGCCCTTTGCCCTCGGTGAAAACTCCCACCTGGACACAGGACCCCACAGGTCCTTTCATCTCTTTTGGTCCCTTTTGTACCCCTTGGCCACAGCTGGAGTGAACCCTAGTTCTCTGTTTATCACTTCTTCCACTTTTTAGCTATTCAAACAACTTCAGGAGAAATCACAGTTTTTTAGCTGCCACCACCTCACCAGATCATTATTTGTAATTACCACCCTGACTTAAAAAAAAAAAATCATAAATCCACATACCTGTTTGGTATTTTCTCTCCAGTATAAAGATGGGTGTATCCAATCCCAGAAATATCTGTCCTCTTTGAAAATAAACAAAGGAGCTGGCTATTAGTTATAAAATATTAAAAAATAACGTTTGAAATTAATATTCCTGGGATGATGTGATGGGGATAAGGCAGGATTTTTTTTCCTTAGGTGAGATCTTGCTTAGTAAATTGAAAAAAAAATTAAAAAGAGGGAAGAAAATTGATCTCATCCATCAACGGAACAGCTCCAGCCTGTCATCTCTTCGCACTTTTGGGGCTGCTGCTGCTGGGTTACAGCAGGATGGCAGCCCTGCAACCCATCCTGGGACAGATCATCCCCAAAGCAAAGGAGGAAGAGAGGGAGCAGGAGAAGGGAGAAGAAGAGGAAGAAGAAGCAGAGAGAGGAGAAGAGAGGGAAGACCGCTAAGGAGACATGGCGGGGAGAGAATGGCTCGGGTTTCAGGGAGGCAGGCAGGGACACATCCTTAAATTGGGTGCTGGCAGAGCCTGGGTTACGCCTCGAGGGGAAGGAAGAAGATTTTTCAGAGGATTTGGGCTTTTCAGCTCCTTCCCACCTCCCTCTTTGGCTGTCTGAGTGCCCACCTGGAGAGGAAGTCAGCAAGAACCATCTGGCTGGAAATACCTCTGTCGGTGCCTGAGCCAGAATTGGGATGCAGCAGGAGGGGATAGTTCTGACCTTCTTCCCTGGGGGACTTGGAAATCTGTTCCTTGGGCAAACCATGGGCTTCCCTGCCTGTTCCTAGGCAAGAAATTACCTTTACAGGTCCCTTTTTACAGGATTTTTCCTGTCTGACCATCCAAGGCATCTCTGCTGAGGACATTAGAGGGGCCTGAGCTATCCTTGTGCTCTCAGCCTGTGGTGAGGGATGTCCTGTGGCCGGAAACCTTCCCCTTTCACCTCCACCACCTCCTGCTCTACACATTCATGTTGCCTCATTCTGCTCCTGACAGGGACATCTCTTTATTTTAAAAAGAATTGTGTGTATTTCGTAATTTTTAACTAATATGGCCTTTAAACCATTTTAACTGTCGTTGCAAGTAAAAGGCAGATAACATGAGACTCTTGGGTCTCAGCAGCCTTGAAGACCCCAGAAAAGGAACCTCCAAACCTACTGGATTTCCAAGCCTTATGAATTCTTAAGTACCCCAGCAGTTTTAGGAGCCTGGTGTGCTTTTGGCTTTGAACAAGTTGATTTCGTGAGCCACAGGATTCCTGCCTTCGTTCTCACGGGAGGCAGAATTTGCCTTGTGGCTCTTGCTGCTGGATTTTTTCACTTGCTCCTATGCAAAGCCCAGACCTCTAAAAGCCCTAAAAAGCCTGGATTTTGTATTTTAACTCTGCACAAAGCCAGCTCTGGCTACAACTGTCGCCAACTGCTTCTGCTGTTCCTTTCTTGCAGGGATTTAGTAATTAGCAATTAGGCGCTTTTATTTCCCAGTAGCAGCAAAGTTCTAATTAAGCAGATCATGAGCACAAGTTTCAAAGGTGCCTTTTAAGTCTGTTTTGCCTAAACTTTGACAAAGTCCCTGCTGTCCTGGCTGTCTGCCAGGGCCCAAGGACTGGGAATCATCAGCTCCAGCATCAATCCACATCCAGGTTTTGCAGACCAGTAGCATAATGTGGACATGCAGAGATAAGATGCTCTCCACCCTGCCCAGGATTTCTCTGGGCATTGGGGCAGCACCTCAGCCTTTTTCCATGTCTACATCATTCCTGGGTGTGCTTTGAGTGGCTTGGCAGTATCAGGCATGGGGATTACGCTGCTCTGAGGAAAAGAAAACACAGCCAGCCTTATTCAAGGAGCAGCCACAACATAAGAAAGGCTAATTATAAAATTCCACAGGACAGCAAGGCTGTTCTCCTGTGTGCCAGGGAAAAAAAGAAGCTCTTTTTGTGCTTCCTGACGGTCCTGCTGCCTAGTCAGGCAGGGACACTCCGGGACACTCCAGAGATGCTCAGGGGAGAGGAGCTTCTGGAGGGGTCAGGGCCATCCCCACATCCACTCAGCAGCTGCCACGTGCCCCCAGCAGCACCTGCCACAGCTTCCTATGGCAGTGTGGCATCTCCAGCAGACCTCTTTTCTGGCAGCAATTTGGCCATGGGTAGAAACTGGGGAAAATGTGGCTCACGAAACTGCAGAAAATGCAAGGCCTCCAGGAAAAAAAACAAAACCAAAAACCAAAAGTTAAACCAAAAATCCAACCTGATTTCCCCTCTTGATTATTTGGGAAAATACAGAGAGGAGAGATACACTCATTTGTCCAGGCTGTACCATGGCCAGGAAATGTGCTGGGGATGCAAAGAAGAGCCTGGTGCCTTATGAAAAAGATGTAAGCTGAAACAAAAGCATCTTGCTGCCAGGAGGGAAACACAGGGCTAACAACACCCCTTGCTGTTTGGAGCCATTAGCTGGTGTAGAAAGAACGACAGGATTCCCCTGCTGATTGCTGAGCTCAATCACTGGGTATTTAGGGGGCTCCTGCTGCTGCTTTCACTTTGCTTTTCACTTTGCTTCCACCGGCACGAAAAATGCTGCATCTACAGCAGGATGGAGCCTCCCCTCCTTCCCCTGCTCCTCCTGCTGCTGCAGGGCCCGGCCAGCGATGGGATCCTGCAATGTGGGGAGCTCCCAGCCCCAAGCCAGCCCTTGTCCAGCAGCCTTTGAAGAAGGGAAAGATGTAAATCCAGTACAAGACCATTTTGGTTCCCTGTTCTGTCATCAAGCCCCGCCTCGGTGCAGCTGGAGCTGTGCTCCCAGTGCACCTCTGTTCTACCCGAGAACCACGAGCTAATTTTAAGGTGTTTTCTGGCTGTTTATAAGTACCGAAGGAACGGCAGGGCTGAGGAAAGAGCAGTGGAAGCCCCCAGGGAGGCTCAGCATTGCCCTGGGCCGCAGCAAGCTGGAGCTCGGGGAGAGGTACCCATCCCCTCCCCGGACAAAATCACCTTTGTTCCTCCCTAATCTGCTTCCTGCCCGCCGTGCTGCAGAAAGCACCTCGGGCAGGTGGGAAGGAGCAGCCCAAGGACGCGGTGCTGACAGGAGGCTCTCCGGAGGGCAGCAGACCCGTGCCGCGGGCTCCGGCCGCCATCCGGGGCTGCGGAGGAGCAGGGACGGGGGACAGGGGACGGGACACCGGGAGCCGGGTCCCCTCCGTCACCAAAGGCACTCGCTGAGCTTTAGGGTGTGTCTGTAACTCCCTTTTCTGCCTGCTGTTACCTCTGGAGGTGAAACCTCACCTGGCAGCAGGATCCCGTGGGACAACAGCCGTATATGTGTTATATATTATGCAGGTATTTTTATAGATGTATTTATTTTTATGACTTGTCCATTGGGACCAGCACTTGCTGGCTTCTCTGCCAGCCCTGGGGAATTCATGCATCCCACTCCTGCTGCAGCATCGCTGCTGTGAGATGGCACTGCTGCAGCCTCAGTGCTTTTAGATTCACTCCAGAGAGCCCAAACTGTGCCAAAGTGTGTGACTGGGAAGTGCTGACCCGCGTGGGGACAGCCAGGCGGACAAGACAGACACATCGCTGCCTGCCAGTGCAGGAACCTGCGTGGGATGGCGAAGCCGTGCCCGAGCCTGACGCTGCCGCGGAACAGCTTGGGTTGGAAAGGACCTTGAAAGGCTCCTTTAGCCCCAGGAAAGCTCCGGAGGGATGGAGCGCCTGCCTTGGCGGCTGCCGCGCGGCTCAGCGTGCGCTAGGTGGCACGCAGCTGCAGGGAGAAGCGCTTGCGACAGCGGGGAGAGGCTTGGGTTCGGGAAGGGAGGGGAAAGCTCCACTGGGAAAAGCCGGCAGAAGGCAGAGCGGGATGAGTTCTGCCCCTAATTAGCACTAATGGCGAGGTGAGTGTGGCCAGAGCAGGTGAGACAGGAACCCCACGCAGAGGACTCGGCTCCAGGGTTTCCCGGCTGGATTTAGCAAAGGCAGGGATGGAGAGAGACTTTTTATCGGGGTCGGATTCAGTGAGAGGAGAATGGTAAATTTAGGATTGACATAAGGAAAGAATGTTTTATGATGAGCGTGGTGAGGCCCTGGCACGGGTTGCCCAGAGAATGAAGTGTTCAAGGTCAGGTTGGGTGGGTCTTGGAGCAACCCGGGATGGTGGGAGGTGTCCCTGCCCACAGCAGGGGCTTGGAACAACCTGGGCTGGTTCCTTCCAACATAAACTGTTCAAGATGTTGTGATTTCCCCAGAGAAGGCAGGCAGTGGAACACAGAGAGATGAGCTGAGCTCATGGGGCATCTCCCACTCCCCGCAGGGATGAGGAACATGTCCCTCCCAGCAGGTAAATCCCAGGGGTTGGACAGCAAGGTCACCCTCAGGAGGGAGATGCCCGCACCAGATCCATCCCTGTCTAACTGGTCCCTGGCAGGAACCAGCAGCAGCTGCTGCAGAGGAAAATGAAATGCAATTTCACCTATTATTCTTTGCCTGCAGAGGAATTTCTTCCTAATTCCTGTCACTTTGGGTTTGTCTGCTCAGGGAAATTAATCTGAAATCGAGTGGGCTGTGAATTCTAAGTGCTGCAGCAGTCCCAGCAGAGCTTGGACAGGCAGCTTCCTAAGTGGTCAGGCTATTCCCTGGAGTACCAGGCTAAGCCTGGCAATTTAACAGAGCCTCAAGCATCAGGTTTTGCAGACATTAGTGTAGTGTGAATTAATTCAACAGCCTTCCAGCACCACTGCAAGAGAAGGAGCAGGGGGAAGGCAAATATTTGGCTGGTTACCCCAGTGTGTGGATGGATCAGACAGGAGGTGATGCCACATTGGAGTGCTTTGCATACTGATTTGAGGAGCATGCAGAGAAGGGTGTGGGAAAGAACAGCATGGGGGAAAAGAAAGCATAAGGGACCATGCTAAAATCTGGGGATCATTAAGGTGAAAATCATGTAAAATATAAAATATTTTTGCAGGCAGCAAGGATTGTGAGGTCTGCATCCCTGTGAAAACAGGGTCCTTAGGGACAGCAGGAGACCAAGGTTCAATTTTTAGACTCAGGATCATGGAGGGTTTTTACAGCCATCCTCCCCCAGAACAGTTGGAGGAAGTTGTGCAGTGGGGTCTGACAGGCTCAGCTGGTCACCAGAGCCCAGATTCATGTTGCCCATGGCTCTGTTAACCCCTTCCAGGTTGTTGGATCATCGTGGAATACAGGACAGGTGATGGAGAGGTGTGAGAAAAGGGACACTGAGGATCAGCCATGCACTGGTACTGCTGAGACGAGGCACCTCAGCCACTCCCTGTGCCTGGCAACACCTTCCAGGGACCCTGGTCATGAATTCCTGCTCAAAAACAAAAAATTAAATAAATCCAATGCAATTTAAGGCTTTTCCCACAGCTCAGCCACCACCTGACTGGTTTATCTCCACCTCACAGCCCATCCCTCCACCCAGGAGCTGCACCCAATTCACCTCTGCTCTCCCCCACCCTGCAGCCCTTATCAGCAGCACCCTTCAGCCCCAGAGCCCTCACTCATCCTCTCTCACCAGCCAGGATTCCTCACTGGGAGCATCCCTTTATCTCCCAGCCATGCCAGGAAGCTCTGCAAGACTCGATAGAAACCCTTCTTCACCACCCCCAAATCCCCCTGAAACCTTTTCCTATTTAGGAATTTTTATTTAATATTTAATACCTGTCCACCCATGCAGCCACATGGATCACACAGTCTGCTTCCAGCATGGCTTTATGAAGCATTGCTGTCTATTTTTCAGGAGAAAAAAAAACAAACCCTTTGCATTGCTCTCCAGTTTCTAATTACAGCCGCAGGAGACAGGAATCCCAAGCACCTGAGCTGTAAATGTGAAACTTATTGCTTAAGCAGACACATTACAAGCAGGCTATCAATCACTTCTGGTAATTATTAGTACTTTGTGAGTATTTTGAACTCAAGCATGTGACAGTCTCATCCATCCTGGAGCAGAGAAATCCATGGGCATTTGCATACGAGGCTGAGCTGGTGGGGGATGCAGCTCCAGAGGGTTTCCACTGGAGCTGTCGTGGCTGGCACTGCATATTTTGGGATGAAAATGAACCTTATTCAGGCTCTGTAAAGATGAATCTCATGTGTTTAACCCTGGAAGAAGAATATCCCTCAATTCTTACAGTATAAAGTGGTTCTATATGTTTGGGGTTTTTTGGTTTGGTTTTGGTTTGGGTTTTTTTGTTTGTTTTGGTTTTGGTTTTGTTTCGGGTTTTTGGTTTGGTTTGATTTTTTTGTTTGTTTGTTTTTTGCTGTAACTACTGACTCCAAACAGAATGTTCTTTATTTTTTAAAATACACCTTCTGGGGCAAGTGTATCATGGCATGGGTAAATCAGTGCTGCTGGGTCTAAAGTCCAGGGGCGTTTCAGGTCATTTGATAAGGACTGGTGAACATTTCCTGGTTCAGAAGGAATTATGGTGATCTTAAGGGTCTTTTTTTAACCTAAATGATTCTCTGGTTCTGTGGTTCTTTAATCACTGCAGCCAAGAAAGGGAAAACCCAGGGGGGGTCTGACCTACCTCTAAGAGAGCATGAAGGGATCCAGCACCCTCCAAGATGCTCCGGGGTGAAAGGAATCCCTAAATAAACACACAAACCTTGCAGGGGGGGCGATGGGGGTGCAGCAGCTGGGAGGGAGCAGTGCTGTGTCCTTGCAGAGATCTGTGGCACACGGGGTTGTGTTCCACCATCCTCATCCCAAACAAGGACCAGGCACCTCCAGGGCTTTGCTTGGGGTTTGCATGGGTGTAAACTAAACCCTCAAGGCGGTGAGCAGCTGATTGATCCAGGCTGGAGCTGGGTCCAGGGCTCACAGCCACATTCCCACAGGAGATCCCATGAGGTGTTAAACTGCAGGAGAGGCTGCACTGCTGATGAGCCACACCCCAAGAGACACACTCACACTTACACACACAAACAGCCCATCACACACACACACACACACACACACACAC
>VXBQ01008377.1:31776-74237 GCA_013400175.1 Phainopepla nitens
CCCAGGGCCGGGGGGAGCTCCCTGAGGGGCGGGTGGGACCCGGCTTGGCCGTCCCGGAGCTCCTGCCGTGAGCCGAAGCCGTGGGGAGCTGGAGGGACCCTCCGGATCGTGCCAGTTTCTCACCCCACGAGTCGGTGATCTCCCCGCAAACAAATTATCCGCCTGGGTGCTCTGAAGGACCCAGGAGCAGTCGGGTTGGACGCAAAGTGGAGTGGGATCCCGTGTCCAGGTGGGATCCTGTGCTCGGGTGTACCTGCCCTCCTCTTGCTGCCTCGGTGTTTCTGTTCACCCGAACCCGAAACCGGCCCTCGGCTTAACTGACTGGGAAACGCTTTGTTCCGCCTCAGTTGCCATCTCTGTTTCCCCCTCCGAGGGGAACTCGCTTAAAAGCTTGTTTTGAATGGAAGCAGTCCAGGTTTGGAGCAGCCGGGTTTATTTCTTCTGTTGTTTTGGCTGTCAAGCCAGCCGCCTTGTGCCGTGGGTCAGCAGAGGCTGGGGGAGCGCAGGATGGATCTGGGATGGATCTGGGGAATCTCTTCGTGCTTGGAGTTATTTCTGTGACCCTTCTCTGCCGCCGAGCTCTGTTCTTTCTCTTTGCTTGGTGCTAACCGGTGCTGGGTGCTTGTGTAAGGAAAGGTGTGTTTAGGTATGAATTACCTGGCAACAGCTTCCAGCCCTGCTGCATCGGGTTTTGCTGTGTCCAGAAGGGCAGCTCGGCTGGTGTGGGGGTCCTGGCTGGGTGCTTTGGGGTCGGAGGAGGGCACGGGGCACCTGTGATGCTGTTCCAGTCGTGCCCCCTGCACAGGGGCACGTCTTACTGCAGCCCTGTGGCCTCTCTGTGCTTTATGTGCTCCCCTAATCCCTGTAATCTCTTCCCATGGGATCTTTGTTGCCCTCCCAGTCTTGTCTCTCAAAGTGCTGTCTTGATGCTTAACAATCCCTCCTGGGCACTCTCGTTTCTGAACAATCTGCTGAAAAGTCTCTATTTTACCAGTCTGGTGACTTTTATTTTAAATTCAGCCCAGCTCAAGAGCTCCCAAGGCTCTTTTTCTTTTCCAGGTAGAAGCTGGCATTTCGTGAAAACTTTTATCAGCGCCGGCAGTTCAAGTTCAGAAACTTAAAAAAGGAGTTGGCATTTTTAGAAATCATCTCAGACCCATGAATTTTAAGATCCTGCATTTAAAGTGAAAGAAAATTCTGCTTTCTGGAAGTAGAACAGAGAATTATACACAGCTTTCAAAGGCTTTAATTCCTGTTCTCCAGCTTTCTCACTACCATTTGCTGGAGTTTGAGGAGCAGGGAGTGAAGCTGTTGGAAAGCACATCTGAAATGCACTCAGTTTTTTTTCCTGTCCAAGTCCCCAATTAAAGCCATGTGGACAAATGTTTCAGAGGTTGTGCTGGGCATAAAATTCCAACCAAACAAATCCAGACCCAGGCTCTGAGCCCATGCTACCAAATACCTTCAAAGTGAAGGGCATCTGGCTGGAATATTTTAGTCTGCACTTGAATTAGCCAGGGTTTTGTTTTCACTGGAGGAGGGTCTCTGACTGGAGCCATGACTGGTTGAATAAGAGCTTTTAGGGCTGATGTGAATTTCAGCTTTTCAAGGTATTTTTAAAGCTTGAGTGTTCTACTCCATGGGATTTGAGTAAAGATGTGAGCTGGGATGTGTAACACATCCCAAACCACGTCCCACTCTTCCCCAAACTCTTTCTGCTGAATGTAATGCTGAACACTGTACAAGCAGCTCCAGGATTGAATTTCTCAGCTTTTAATATTTGCGTGCTGCCGAATTCTCAAAGAGAAGTCAGGAACTGCAACTTCAGGCCTTTTCTTTCTCCGTTGCAATAACTCCAGACTTGTGTAATTCTGGTTTACTGATGCTCTCCCGCATTCCTCACTTCCCAATCCGTGCAAACAGCTGCTGGCTCCAGCAGCTTTCAGCAAGAGCTGGCAGGAGGCTGAAATACGCCCTCAGACCTCCTTTGGAGCAGCAGCCCCAGAGCAGGAAATATTTTTTCCACTCTGTTGGGGAAGTGGACGTTGGAGCTCGCGACGCTCACCTAGAGCCCCGCTACCTCCACGTGTGGTGCAGGATTCACAGCATCGCTGCCACCCCGGGCCGAGGGACGGGCTGTTGTCACCCAGCGGTGACCCCAGCGAGTGTGAGGTGGCACGGGAAGGAGGTGGCCTTTCTGCCGCGGTGTCTGCTTGTTTGCATTTCCTGCTGCTGTTTCAGAAAGGAAGGAAAACGAATCGCTGACTCCCTCCTCGCAGCCTCTCTCTTCTCTGCTCTGATGAATGTTTGGTAACAGTTTTGGGGGGTGGGGAAAGGTGTTGGTTCTGTATTTGGGGTTCAGAGCACCTAGTGCAGGTGGGTGGGACAGAAAATGCCACAGCCTGGCTTTTGCTCTGAGTCGAGCACGGACGATGCTGGTGGTCCTTGAGGTGTTGGTGTGAAACCTGCCATAAAAAGGAGTGGCAGAGGCAGGTGTTGGATTTGATACCTTAAGTCTTAATTTGCTGTTTTGAGCAGCGAAATAACTGTCCTTGGTGTGTTAGGTGTGAATGGATTACAAGGAAAAGATTAATAGCAGAGACCAGGGTGGGATCTTGGTTTGTCACCGGGACCAGTTGAGCTGGGGGTGTTGTGTAAAAATCTCAGAGCAGCTCATAAACTAATTTACACTGAATTCCTGGGGAAAATGTTGCTTTCCTCTTATAAATGCAGACGTGTGGGTGTGTCTGTTCTGTGCTCGCTCTCCTCTGTCTTTTTTAAGCTATCCAGCCACACGGGCATGATGGATGGGATGCTCCACGGAGCGTGGGACCTTCCCCCATCCGGCAGGGATGTCATTCTCTGTGCAGATGGCATCCTCCAGTGGAAGCCACCCACTGCTGCTCTGCCTCTTGGAAGACCTGAACTTTTCCATTGGATGAGAAGGAAGCTCACGGCTCCCTGCTGACTGCTGGGAGTTAAACGAGCAATCAGTGAAGTGAGACCTCAGAAGGGAAAAGGCGAATTTATTTTAATACAAAATGAGTTTCACTCATTCGCAGCCAAACCCACCTACACATGAGCACCAGCGTGAGGATCTCCAAGTGGTTGTCCAGCGTTTGGACAGATGTGTGTGAGGATGGTTTGGACAGGATTCCTTGGAATGACACAACAGACCAGGAATGTAAAATATCAGACCTCTGGTGTCTCTCGGTGATCATGTGATGCCTTTGGGTCTGCTCTTTTTACATCCCTTGGGGACTGAGAGTGGTGATCTCCTCTTGTTGGAATTTATTCACTGTCCTTTGTGTCTTTGTCTGGTGTCTTTGGGCTCCTACCCTTTCTCTATTCTTCTCCAGATCATCTCCTCAGGACTCGAGTCTCTGATGCTGATTGTCCCTTGTTTCAAGATGTTCCTCCTTTTCCAACCTGAGAAGCTGCAAATAGGTGTGCTTTGATGTTGAGGACTTAGTAAATCAGTGCCCTCAGCAGAGGCAGTTGATTATGCCGTGTTCCTCCTGGTTCCCATCTGTTTTTTGCTGGGATCACACTCAGCTAAAGAAGTGTGTGTACTGTGATTTGCAAACTGCCATTAAGAGTTGTCTTCTGGCTTTGTTTTCGTGTGCAATGCTGCACGGGAGTCACAGCACTGATCCTGGGCCAAAACGAAATGGTCAGAGGCCTGAATGGAGCTGATGGTGTAGCCCTGGAGCTCAGATCAGTGTGAAGAGTTTGGGAAGCACGTGTGTAGCTCAGTCATTTCTGTGAATGAGTGTTTGGCTAGCATTTGGCAGCTCTCATTGGGGTGCTCAGTGTAATGCTGCCAGGAGCAGTGCTGGGCGTGGAGAAGGGGCAGAATGGCAACTTGCCTTGGCGCACTGCTGGCTAGTGAGTGTCTGAGCGCATGCCAAGGCTTACAGGTCTGCCTGACACAGATCAGCAGTGGCTCAGGGATGGTTTGGTACGGATCTGTGGTGACTCAGGTGAAACAGTCTCCCTGAAGAGTGCTTGCCCTCAGTTAGCAAGAGCACGTCCAGAGGAGGCTGCAAGTCTGGTGAGGGGCTTGAAACACAAGCCCTGTGAGGAAGCACTGAGGGAGCTGGGGGTGTTCAGCCTGGAGAAAAGGAGACTCAGGGGTGACCTCAGCGCTCTCTAGAGCTCCCTGAAGGGTGGCTGTGCTCAGCTGGGCTTGGGCTCTTTCTCCAGGCAGCACTGACAGAACAAGGGGACACAGCCTCAAGCTGCACCAAGGGAAATACAGCTTGGATATTAGGAAGTAGTTCTTCATGGGAAGGGTGATAAAGTTCTGGAATGGCTGCCCAGGGAGGTGGTGGAGTCACCATCCCTGGATGTGTTTAAAAAGCCTGGATGTGGCACTGGGTGCCAGGGTTTAGCTGAGGAGTTGGGCACGGGTTGGCCTCGGTGATCTTGAAGGTCTCTTCCAACCCAGTGATTCTGTGATTCTGAGAAGTTGCCAGCACTGGCAGGGAGTGACTGGTGGTACCTCACTCACCCTCAGCCAGAAGGTTTTGAGGTCTATCTGCTTCTCTGGAGTCTCTTAAATCCATAGTGAGCATCCTCTGTGAAAGTCAGCACCTGTCTCCCTCTCAGACGGCTTGTGTGATGTGAATGCAGGGTGGGGGGATTTGGGACATCATTCTCAGCTCCCTCTGCTCACTGTTCCTTGCTGCAGGTCCCCAGGAGAAAATGGTGTAAGGCCAGCTCAGCTGCCCCTTCCCACCGCGGCGAGCCCGGAGCTGAGGGAGGAGCATGGCAGCAGCTCAGGGAGCGGGGAGCGGCTCAGCCGGCCCGCCCGGCCCTGCCCCGGGGCACGGCAGCGGCTCCACGGCAGTGGCCGTGTGGGAATGGCAGGATGAATTTGGCAGGTGGAGGCCGTACCGAGGCAATGTCTGCAGCTACGTGGAGCACGTTATCCAGGACTCTCAGCAGAAGGGCCGGCGCTCGGGGGCGGGGCTGGTCAGCAGCATCCCCTTGGGACGCGCCGATCCCGCCCTGGCTCCCTATGTCATCGACATTCCCAGCTTGACACAGTTCCGGCAGGACACAGGTAAGGGAGCTTCCCCAGCCCTTCTGCTGCTGTGCTCGGGGATAAGCAGGGCCTTGTTCTGTGTGTAAGGGCCCTGCAAAGCTCTGCTGTTTGCTACCCGGCTGAGCAGCTCTGTGAGCACATCTGCTGCTCTCCTGATGCTGCCTGCTGCCCAGTGTGGAAAAATCTGTGGAGCTGGGTGCAGTGCAGGCAGACAGCTGTGATCTCTTCAGGAGCATCATCATGGGACCCCTGGAGCTCCCAGCCTGTAAGGCAGAGCTCTCAGGGCTGGAAACTTCTCCCCTCCTTCCCCCCAAATCCATTCAGGGTCACTTGCGTAAAAAGGGCCTTTTTTTACGATTCCAACCCTCCTGCTTGAATCCCTGCTCCCTCTGGAGCTGGAGTGCCAGCTGCTTTACCTTGGCATGCAGCCCTGCTCAAGCTGCTTGCGAGTGCCTGCGGCCCCCACACGACACCAAAACGCTGCAGCAGAATATTCCCTCCACTGGTGCTGTGCCAGCCTGGCTCCCTTCCTCCCAGGGAGAAAGGGTAGGATGGGCTCAATAGCTGAATTGAGACCTGGCTTCCATTCTCCTCTCTCCTGGGGTCACTGGGAGTAGCAGCTCAGAATATGTGGAGATGACTCCTGCCCTCTTTTGCTCCAGATGTGCTGAGCAGCTGGAGCTTAGGAAAGGGGCAAGGGTGGAATGCATGCACTTCATCCCTGGAAAATCCAGGGAGATCCCAAATTACACACCCCGAAATGAATGGCTGCTTTGGAAAATTTTCCATCCATCAGTTTCCCCTTTGCCAATGTCTCTCCCATCACTCCAGGACTCAGCTGAGCATCATCCCAAGGTTTAGAGAGGGGTATGTGCTGGTTTCTTGCCAGTTGAAACAGTAAATGAGCATTATTTTGAATCAACTGCACGATCAGCCAATTCTGGCAGGAAAGGGAAGTGGTTGCAGCAAATATGAGTGGTCATCACAGCTGCATCCGTGTTTTGATTCTGACTTGGTGACCTTAGGCTGAGTTTCTCTAGTGGTGTCCTGGGTGAGGTGAGGAGCTTTCTAAGCTGGATGCCTTGGCAGGTGTGCTCAGCTTGGCCTGTTCAGACATCTGGAAGGCAGCTGAGGCTGTGGCTTTGAGTGGCATGGCATGGACCACCAGAGCTGGCACCAGCAGCTGTTTCTTTCCTGGCTTTTTCATGCCAAACTTGTGAAGGAGCCTTCACAGCCCCTGGTCCTTTCATCCAGTGCTCTAACCTGTGGACAGCAGTCCTAAGCTGTCTGGTGAAGGTGAGCAGAAAGCCTGTGGGAGGGTTAAATGTGTCCCACATTCTTTTCCACAAGTGCAGCTGTCTGTCCTTAAAGGGTTTGTATCTCTTTAGACCCTTGTGAAATATCTCAAAACACCTAGTGAATATTGTCCATTGCAGGGTGGTTTGGAGCTGTTATTCTCTGGGGGACAGTCCAGTTCTGGAAAATAGGTTGGTTGATATGATCTGATCTTTCCTTGGTCTAGATCTGAGTTTGAGCTGTTAATAACAAAAAGGCTGATTCTGCTCCACAGCTCTCCTGCAGTGTTTCCCATTGATCCAAAGGGATACTGATCAGACTGGCCAGTGCTGTGAGCCTCCCTCCACAAATACCTGTGTGCTCTGCAACGTGACTGTTGGAAAAGCTCTCACATCCCCTTTCCATGGCCCAGTTCTAAGCAAAGCTTTTTCTCTCTGCAAGGCTCTGCCTTAAACGTGAACCTTTCTGAGCAAGCTGCCAGCTGAACTTTGTCATGTGCTGGAGAAAAGAATCTCTGCAGGAAACATCCCCATGAAAAATCTTTAAACAGTGCAAAAAATAGGCTGTTGTATTCTGCTCATTAGCTCTTAGACAGATAAATAGGCTCTTCAAAGGAAGCCAGGGAGAATAACAGGAAGCCAGTGTTAACAGGAGCAGCATCCCCAGCAGCAGGGAATGACAGCTGTGTGGGGGGATCTTGTGGGCAGGATTAACTGTGGGCTTCAGCTGCTGCTCAAGGCAGATTAGCTGGGAGTGAGTGCAGGGGAGCAGCAGGAGTTGTCCTCTCAGCACAGCTGTTTGCCCACCCCAGAGAGGAATGCCAGTTTCCCTGCCAGCCTGGGGGAAGGGGGATGTTTTCCAAGTGCATGGCCTTGATCTTGTTGTTGACTCCTAAAAAACCGTCTTTCTGCTGCTGTTTGAGGGAATTAAAAACACAAGTTGCTTTCAAGTCCTGCAGTCCTCTGTGCTGCTTTTAGCTTCTCAGCTGCCAGTGGAGCAGGGGGAGCCTTGCTAATCTTCTGAGATGTGTCCCACTGGACCCCTTGCCTTACCTGGGGCAGTCCCCTTTCTCTGGGAGCAGTTCCCTGCACTCATTTCTAAATGTAACATGTGTCTCACCATCTCATTCCCAGTCCAGTCCTATCCCTAGTTCCCTTCCTGCTCAGGGATTCATTCCTGAAGTTATCCACCTTTTGAGGCTGTGGGTTTGTTTCTGAAACTTGGCAAGACTTGCTGGGTAGGAGCAATCATTGCTAGAGTTTTGCTTTGGCTCTTTAGTCTGCCTTTCCACTAAGACATCAATTTCAGGCTGGGAAGGTTCTGCTGATACTTTCTGCCAGAGGAAGGTCTGGTCCCACAGGAATCCTGAGCTCCATGGTTGTGCTATTGAGGAGGTTGCTGTGTTTGACTGGCTTCTAGTGGTGTTTTAGGTGTGCTGATGAGATGTTGTTTGTTGGCTGGTGTCACTGTGGAGTCCTGCTCTGAGTCCTGCTCAGGATGCTTGTGCTGCTCTGGAGCAGAAACACGAGTGCTGGCATTCCTTGGTCTGGCTCATTCTGCCTTTGAGAGAGCCTTAGCCCTTGTGTGAGCTCTGGAGCTTCAGCAGTGCTGAAATAAGGAAACACAGTTTTCACAGCTATTGGGTACAATAATAGCAGCCTGATCCTCATGCCAGCATGCAGGCAGGCTGAGCCTGAACACAGCAGCAGTTGGATTTTGGATTTTTGGCAGTGTGGAGTTCCACGTGGACTGTCCTCCCTCTCCCTTGGGATGTGCTTGATGGGTGTGAAGCTTGCCTGGATTGCCTGTGCCCCACAGAGTCTCCAGTGATATCCTGGGGCAGTTCTCCTCAGGCTTTAGATGTGGGTACTTGTGAACCTGCCTGTTTTCACCTGGGGTCCAGGAGCATAGTGCCATAACTCTCATGACCTCTTTAGAAGCTTTATTTAATTTTTTTTTTTCTCCTGGTGCTCTTCTTTGAATGCCTCTTGTTCACCTTCCTAGATCCCCAGACTTGCTTTCCCCACAGCTTTTCCTGCTCCTCTTTCTCTGTGCAGAATGCTGCTGAGGGTTTTTCCTGCAGCAGCAGTTTTGACCTTGCTGCAAGAACCCGTTTTACAAACGTTTAGGAGCTTCTGTCCTGTTGGGTGGCTTCCTTCCCTCTCATTAGGCTGCTGCTTTTTTGAAGTAGGGGATAAAGTATCCAGGAATGAAGTCATCCTGGAAAGCCAAGCTTCCAGGGGGTTCGAGCTCCAGCTGTCGCTGTTGGGTGGCCTTGCCAGAGTAGTGTGTCTCCTTCCATTTCTGTCCCTTTGTCTGAGCAGCTGCTCTCTCCGGTTTTTGAGTTACTTCATTGTCTTCCCCTCTCTAGTCTTGCTCTCTTTCCCAGCAGTCAGGAGCCTGCAGAAGTTTGGCCTTCTCCGGAGTCCTTGCCCTTGCCACTTGTGGGATTTCCCTAGCTCTCCCGAGACCAAAATTGCCCTGGCCCTTGTGTAACAAAGTAGGCGTTCAGCCCCTTAAGTGCTCCTAAAAAGCACTTCCCCATGCTGTCTTGTCTCTATAGTTACTCTGTTGTCAAGGCTGTGGGAGTTGGTTTTTTTTGACTAGATCTGTGCCTCAGCCTGATTTTTTTTTCTTCTTTTTACTTTTTCTTCCTTTTAACGTCAGGGAGGCATATGTGATCGCTGTGCCTTTGTGCTTGGGTGTGTCTGCGTCTGCATCCTCTCTCCTTCCCTCCTTTCCCACCCTTCCTCCTAGCAGCTTTTGAACCTGCTGCCAGCCCACAATCAGATTTGGCAGAGGGACAGGGATGTCAGGGATGTTGTGTTTTTCTAAGCATCGTGAGCAAACCCAGCCCTGTTGGGAAGAGAAAGCCTTCTAGTGCCCCTCTTGAGGGAGAATGAGGAAGGCCACCCCAAAGCAGGCAGCACAGATCCGTGCAGAAACAAATCTCTGGGACAACATCCCTCTTAGCTCTCTGCTCACTAAATTGTTGTATGTATTGTCCCTCCTCTCCACACAGGGACGATGCGGGCTGTCCGCAGGCACGTCTTCCCGGGGGACTCTGCTGCGGGGCAGGGCATCGTGTGGGAGTGGCAGAACGACGAGGGCGGCTGGTCCCCGTACGAGATGAGCGTCTGCGTGTTCCTGGAGCAAGCCCGTGCCACCAACCACCAGCGAGTGGATCTCGGGCCCTTGGGCTACAACTACGAAGTTGACTTTGTGGCTCAAGTGCAGACCAACAAGACCACGAGGTTCTGCCGCAGCGTTCAGCGGCGTTTGGACGCCCCGTACCCGGTGACGAGCTCCACCGCACCCCTTCACACGGGCGTGGGGTGTTCTTGCCAGCAGTGCTGGCCTAACAGCGGGACTGGGCCCATCACCACACGCTACCGTCACTCCATGACAAACTTTCCCAACTCTTCCACTGCTCATCAGGTTCCCGGGAGGACAGCGTCAGGGAGTTCTTCCAACGTCGGCTTCGTGCCCTATAACAAACCCGCTTTGACCGGAGCGAGGTCAGCACCAAAGCTCAATGCACAGAACACCTCGGTTTTGGCTCAGCCTGGGAGCCTCAGTACAGCACTGACAGCATCTAATGGAGTCAGGTACGCATCCTAATTCACCTTGAAATACCATGTGTGTGTCCAAGAGATCTGCTGTGCTCAGGTCTACCTTATCCAGGAGCCTGTCTGTCCCAGAGGACTTTACAAGGGTCTTCTACCTAGGAGAGAGAGGTTTGTGCCTGTGTATCCAGTACAGTGGATGAAAAGCCTTCCCCTCTGTTTTCTACCTCTTTTTTTTTCCATTTGAAATATAGTCCCTGTCTACCAGTTCTCCCTGAACCACAGGGCAATTCACTCAGGCTGAGATTCTGAAGGTTTGAGAAAATTAGTAGGGAGCAGTGGTATTTTGGGTTAGGTTAAAAAGCAACTTTGAGGGGGACTCGGTGAAGGAAAAGGGGACTTGTGAACACACTTATTTGATTCAAATTAGGCAGTAGAGTGGAACACTGCTCTGCGTTCTAAGCTCTTCCCCTTCAAGGAGGAACCACAGGACTCACTGCATGTGGCTGAGACCTCATGAACTCTGTCAAAATCAGGTGTCCAGGCTATTTTTCAGGCTAAGTGGTGATGAAGAGCAGAGGTGCCACTGGATCCATTTTCACTGTGGCTCTTCTCTGACAGGGCTGGAACCAGTGTGCATCTCTTAGCCCAGGATTTCAGCTCCCATCAGCTAGAGCCAAAGGAGGGCTGTGTTTACACCTTACTGGTGAGGGAGGAAGAGCTTCACTTCTCTTCAGGCCTTTTGGTTGCTGCCAGCTCAGTGAAAAGCAGAGGCTTGTGGTCCGACAGCCCTGCCTCCATGGCATGGGCTGCTGGGGCAAGCCACAGTTGGTTATTCCACTTCCAGGATCTTAACTCTTCCTGTGCTCAAACCCTTGCTGGCAGAGGTGTGTGTGGCCTGTCTGTGGCAGTGCTGGCACCGAGTGTGACCCAGCAAGGGCTGGCTGACTGCTCCCTCTGTTTGTGAATGGCTGGAAATGGCAGAGCCTTACACTCTCTTCACTGGGAATAATCCAGCTGTTGAACCCCTGAGAAACTGCAGGGGAACTTGCCAGGGCTGACTTATCTGTCCAAGTAAGTACAGAGATAAGAGATCTAGCAGAGTGTTAGAACCACATTCTGCTAATTGCACGAGGCACAGGGGTTTGAGGTTTGTTTTGAATCTCATCTGTGTTTTAAACAAGACCGTGAATCTTGAGATGTTTTTCTTAGTGTTGTATCAGGACTTTCCCTCTTCGGGGTCATCCGAGTGAAATGACTTCTCACATCCTGTTCTTCTTTCTCACGGTCTTTTTTCTGGTGCTTGTTTTCCACCTGGTGATTTTTTGTGTTGCCTTAAGCATCCACAGTGCTTCTCTGTTCCAGTCACCTTCGAGCAGGGCTGGAAATCAGATCTCAGGCCTGCCTGCAGGAGCCCCCTGTAAGGCTCTTGCTGTCTCTGAAGAAACTGCCAAATTCCCCCTCTCACAGGAGTTGCTGGTGGGTGCGTGGGGCCACTGGGCTGCCTGGAGCCCCCATCCTTCCCCAAAGGATTTACAGAGTGACTCAGGGTAGGGAGTTTGCAAAGGGAGAGCCAAATGCTGCAGCAGTTGCCCCACAAGGCTGTCTGGAGCTGCCTGGGGTCTGGTGGGGGGACAGGCTGCCCTGAAAGGAGGGAGGATGGGAGAGAGATGCCTGGAGAGGGTTGCCACAGGCTCCTGACCATGAACTGAGCCCATGGCCCAGGCAGTGCTGACTGGGAGGAGAGGGATGGCCAGGAGGAAGCCAGGAGGTGCCCGTGGCTGGTTGAGGTCAGACTGTTTGAAGCTGTTTTGCAGCTCAGCTGTTCGTGTTGTGGAGGGGGTGAGGTGGCTGGTGTCCTGGCAATCATGCCTAGCCAAGCCAGCCTTTCTGGGGGATGCAAAGGGATTGTACAGTTAAATCTGTGCTGGGGACAGCATGACATGCCACACAGGGGAGATGGCAGTTCTCTGGATACCTGGGAGTGTGTGAGTGCTGTCAGGCCTGTGTAAAACCCCACACCCCAGCGAGCCCCACTCCCCTGGCCCCCAGCTGTCTGTTCCCTTGGGGTGTGATCTCCAGTCCTTTGGGATTAGTTGTGCCAGGATCACTCTCCTTTATCCCTGCCACAACAACAAGTGCACACAGGGGAGCATCTCTGTCTTCCAGCAGCATGCCATATGTGAAAGGGACTTTTTTAAACCCAGCTGACAGCTTGGGAGGGCTTTTCCCATCAGCCCTGTGCTGGGGTTGGGTCGGAAATGCCACTGGGTGGGTGTAATTGCTCCTGGCTGGAGTTACAGTCTCAGGCTCATGAAACCCATGTTCCAGCAGAAAATCCTTTAATTTCTGTGCATTAGAGGAAACCTGAGTAGCAAACTCTTAACAATGTGTTTCATTTAATTCCTAAGCCCAGAGCATTCCTGGGTTATTTTATCCACTATTCCCTGTCTTCCCCCCTCAGATGTAGTGTGGTGGTTAGTTCCCCTCCCCTTGCCCTGCATCACCCAACAGTCTAACCATTTTTGGCTAATTATCCTGCCACAGGTTTCTGGCTGTGTTCTCTTTACTGTGATGTGCAATTCCTGTGCTGGTTCATGCTCAGAGACCTAAGGAAAGGGCCACAGTGGATCCTCTGGTGTCTGCTAAAGGTTGTGTTGTGTTCACCCCACAAGCTTTGGCTCCAAAGCAGCCCTGACAGATTACTTGCTTTTACAAAACTGCTGATCTCTTCAAAACTTGCAGAGGTGGCTGAGCTGCAGCTGGCAGAAGGGCTCAAAAACTCCTTGGAAGAGACTGAAAGGCAGTGCAGTTGTTTACACCCAGTTTCTTTAGGAAACACCGCTAAAAATGGCAGCACCTCTCTCCTGCTGGGCTGAGAGTGAGGTGCAGTTCATCCTAGAAAGCTGCCTGGCTCCCTGTGTGGCTGTGACAGTTATTTCTAGCAGGCAGGCAGGGGTAGACCCCTGAACAGGCATGCCCAGGCTGCTGTGCCACTGGGGGTGGTTAAATGTATTTCCTGCTTGCTGGAGGGCAGATGCTGGTGTGAGAGCAGGAGGAGCTCAGCACTGCCAAATGCACTTTAATTTCCTGCTGCTCTCAAGAGGGTCAAAGCCTCTTGAAAACCCAGAGAGGAGTGCCAAGGCTTAACTAGATGCTAATATCCTTGGCTGTGCTGCTGATGAATGACATACATGTGGGCAAGTTATTTTGCTTCTTGGTGCATTAGTTTCCTCTTGTGGATTAAACACAGTTAATGAATCTGGCCTCTCTCACAGACAGCACTGGAATCTGCACGTGGAGTGTGCCATGGCAAGGGTTGTGTCCTTACCTCAGCACTGTTAACCAGGATCCCAGCCACCCCCTGGCAAAATCCTTCCCACCCCACATGGGAAAGCATCAGTTCCCTAGGGCAAGAGCTCCCTTGTTCCCTGCATTGTGCTAATTACAGAGTAAGGCACTGCTGAAGCACAGTAAGGAGTGCCCTGCTTGTAATATGAGTGAGTAAAGCTGCAGGAAGCAATCTTCTGAGAGATATTAATTAATGTCCCAGCCAGGCAAATCCCTGCAGTAACTCTGCAGGCTTCTCAGAGCTTATGTGGCTTTGGCTGCTGGACTGGGTTGTGCCTACAAATAAGGCAGGCAGCTCATGGGGGCAGGATTTTGTGTAAAATCAGGGGGAATGGGGGTCTTGGGAGCTGGAAAAGGATGCTGACAGAATTGGGGTGTTCTTAAGAAAGTCTGGTGCTGCACCCCAAATCTCTCTCCATGGGGAACCACACACAGTCAGTGCTTTGTATTATCAGGAAGGACCCTAACCAGGACCTTTTCTTTTTTTCTCTCCACCTTTGTATCCTTCAGCTTTGTCCACAGGCATTCCCATGAGCTCCTTGGGGGTGGTGAGGAGCTCTCCTGGTGCTGGTTCCCCTGTGCCCACTGTGACTTGTCCTACAGCCCTTTTAGCCACCAGGTGGGGTCTTTAATGTCACCTGACACTCAGTGAGCCCTGGGAAGGGGTTTGGACCTTGAGGTGTTGTGGTAGCACTTAGTGTGAAGCAGGGCTGGATGCTGCCCTCATCTGTGAGGAGAAGTGTTGGCTGTTGCCCAGAGGGCTACAAAGATGCCATGATACAGAGATGTGTGGCCTTCTGGTTGTGTGCAGGGGAGAGGAAGGAAGAAAAGACCATAAAAGGTGGAGAGGGTGAGTTCCTTCAGGCTTCCCCAGTTCTACTCCGTTGGGGTATTGTGCATGTGTGGCTCAGGTGATGGCTCCAACCTGGCCACACAGTGTTTGAAGTGGCAGCAGCCCTGGATTCCAAGCTGTTGACACAGTTCCTTGCTGGACTTGTGCTTTGCTGTCTCACTGGTGTTGAAATTCTGGAGAAGCAAGTGGGTTTGTCATGCTGAAATCTCAGTCTGCCCTGTCTGCCTCCCGTAGCAGTTTCAGTGGTGGAAAATCTTAGCAGGATCTCCTTGCTGAATCTCTGAGGACATTGTCTTGTTTTGCATCCTTTTGTTCACAACCTGGTGGTCCCTGTTACACTCAGGAACATCCAACACATAGAGCAGTGGGAGAGCAGGACAAAAATGGACCAGGGAGGAGGAATCAATACCAGGACACATTCAGAGAATTCAGGCGTTGACTTTCAGGTGTTGCAAGCACCTGCAAGAGCACTTGGCCAGGAGTCAGAGGCACTGCCTGGTAAGAAATCTCCATGGGCAGCAGGAGCAGGTGTCTCAGCAGCTCCTGCTTGTCTCTCCACACTGCAGTGCTTGCTTTTGCACTGATGCTATCCAGATCTCCCAAACCAGCATTTTTTCTCCTGATTGAGCTGTTTTCAATGAATGAGCAGGACCTCTCCCCAGTAGCCAGCACTGGTATGGCAATGCTGGAATATCTTGATCTTGTGCTATTCCATTATTGGGTGCACAGTCCACGTTACACTACAACAGCAATATCCTTCCTTGCTACCCCATCTCCTTCCTCCCCCCAAACCCCCACTTCAGACCCAGGGTAGGCTCTGAGTAGCATTTCCTCACCTTTTTTTGGCACAGCAGCACTTCCTCTCACGCACTGTGGCTGCAGACCTGCCCAGGCAGTGTTGTGGTAGCTCAGAGCAGTGTGGATTTTCCCTTGATTTCATCAGCCTTTGGGCTTTCTGAAGTTGTAACAGAGCTCAGGGAGCGTGGCAGCCCTGCTCCCACGGTGCAGAGTGGGTGGGTCAGCACATCCCACAGCACTGTTAGCTGAGGTGCTGCTAATGAATGTGTGTATTTAGTGAAATAAGAAGTATTTGGTTTCTCCATCATCACATCAGTTGGCTCAAAGCCTCCAGCAGCCAAAGCTGACACACTTTGCCTTCACACCAGGAGTGCAGCTGATTAATGACTGTTTCCTGGCTCATGGATGGTAGTTTATCTGCAGTGCACTCACAGCTTCCCAAACTTGATTGCTTGCAAATGCATCAAGTGCTTATCTGTTTCTCTCTGCAGATCTCAAGGGGGTCTTCCCACTTCTGTTGTGGTTTAACCCAGCAGACAGTTAATTACCACACAGCCCCTCAACTCACTCCATCCTCCCCCAGGGAAATGGAGGAGAAAATTGGAAGTAAAAAGTAAAAATTGTGGGTTGAAATAAAGACAGTTTAACAGGATAGAGAAGGGAAGGGAAGTAATAATGGTGATGATAATTAAAATGTACAAAACAAGTGATGCACTAGGCAATTGCTCACACCCACTGAGCAATGCCCAGTCAGTTTTCCCCCTGGTTTCACTACTGACCATGGCATCCTGTGGTCTGGAATATTCCTTGGGTCACTTGGGGTCAGCAGGCCCAGCTCTGTCCCCTCCCAGCTTCTTGTGCCCCTCCTCACTGCTGGGATGGGGTGAGGAGCAGAAAAGGCCTCACTTTGTGTAAACACTGCTCAGCAACAACTAAAACATCCCTGTGTTATCAGCATTATTCTCATCCTAAATCCAAAACACAGCACTGTACCAGCTGCTAGGAAGGAAATTAACTCCATCTCAGCTGAAACCAGGACAGCTTTATACAAGTTCTAACTCATGGATGACTTGGATTTGAGTCTCACAATTAGGAAAGAAGAGTGAAGGATTTCTCTGCCCTCTTTTCAAAGCACAGTTAGCAGTGATCCCCTTCCCAGGGCAGCTCTGGGTTTGCTTTCTCCAGCCTCAGGTGTAATGACCCTGTGCTCCAGCCTGTTGGAAGGATTCTCTGCCCTCACCTGTTTTTCTGGCACAGCTGAAGGCTCAGCTTTGTGCTTTATTTTATTTTTACCTTCCATGGGGAAGTGAAAGTGTCCAAGGTGCTGCTTCATCTCAGGGCATGACAACAAAACACAAACTCTTCTGTATTGGTCACAGGCTGGGGTGGAGGGGGTGCCCAGGCTCAGTGGTGTCTTCTTGGCTTCTCGGGAGGAAATGAGGCAAGGTCCAATGTCTCTGATTTTTTGGGAGCAGTTCTCTCAAGTTCCTGGTCTTCAAATATCCTTCATTACTCCTTGAGAACAAGGAGTTCTGCTCCTTGCCATCTTCTGAAGAGGATCACAAGTACAGAGGTGAACAAAGGGATGAGAGAAAGAAGTAGAGAAATACCTGAGAAAGAACTGTGACAAAGAGGATGAATCAGGAAAGAAAGTCATAAGGACTTCTGATTTAGAGCCCTTTGAAATCATGGGGAAGATTTCCCCTGTGTTTGGTGGGTTTCAATTGTAGCCAGAACAGTCCATTGCATCATTTGAAGGCATTGCAAAATTTGGGGCAGCAGAAAGGAAAGCACAGCCTTTGAAAGAGGCAGGAGGGAAACCTCAGGGTCCAGAGAGCTTTATAAGGGCCTGGGGGTGCTGATCTCACTTGGCCAGGCTGCCAGAGCTGCAGCCAGCCCTGTGTCCTGCCCAGGGTTCTTCAGGGAGGCCAGCACATGTGTGGGGACCTATTCCAAACTGTGACAGGTAGGAGAGGGGAGAGGTGGGGTGGAAAACAGCCATGTGTCACTCAAAAATCTTTTCAGCCCTGGTTATTGTCATGGAAACATGAACAAGAATTTTAGCAAGACTGAAAGGAAGGACCTGTGTGGTACCATTTTGGGCAGGGTAGCTCTTGCATCCCAGCTGGACAGAAGAAGGTTTCCCCTTAATAGTGGGTGAGATTTGGGCTCTTGACCACCTTAGTCTCTGAATTCCTAAGCAGCTGGCCAGGTTTGTGTAATTTGGGGAGTTCTGGGAGATGATTGTCTGATGCATGAGCCTCATCCATCCCAGGCACACGGGCCACCTGCGACAAAGTCCATGGGTGGCTTCTCTGTGCCAGCATTTGGATTTCAAGTGTTCCTGCTCTGCTAATGTGGATCCAGCTTGCTTTTTTCTCTAGTGATCCCCCTTGTTGATGCTGCTGCTCCCCTTTCCTCCCTAACTCCTGCTGCCAGCTAAAGGCATTACCCTGGCTGCCCAAGTATCCCAAAGTACAGCTGCTAGCACTGCCAAAACAAGTGGGTGAGAAACCTGAAAGGTATGTTTGGTGTCCATATTCTCTTGATTTCTAAATGGAAATGGGGGCCAAGCTCTTCTGGGTCTCCTTCAGCCTTTCCTCCCTCATCCCCCTTGGACGTGTAGTGCAAGTTGGCTGCTCATAGGAAGCTCTGTGAGGAAGTGGCAAGAGCAGGGATGTATCACAGGATCAGAGCAGGGGCCAGCAGGAGGAATGGATGAGTTAGGAGGAGATGGGGCTGGAAGCAGCTACACACAGCATAGCTCTAAGCCCTCCCCTTGCAGGTAAGCAATTCTAGAAGAGAGCTCTGGCAAGGACACAGCTCCTTAAATACAGCTGCTGGACCAGTGGGAGAAGGGTGCATGGGTGAGGGTCCCAGCTGGGGCTTATCTGAGCAATTAATCCCTATTAATATATCCAGGGCCCTAGCACTCAGGAGAGAGCAGTGCTTTGCTGAATTTTCTCTGTTTTGTTTGTCTCTGATCCTTGCTGTTACAGTCATCTCTTTTTTCCTCTCCAGTGCCCAAACCCTGCCTGTCAAGATGTCCAAACCCAGCAGGTTGAACCAGGCCCTGGCAGGTAAGAACTCCCCTGTGCTTTATTTGCTCAATTCTTTGGATTAGGTGAATGAGAGGTTTGCCTTTCTTTAGCACTTACTTTCTATTTTTGACTTTTGTAAAGAGTCAGAAACATTGCTGACGTTTAAGGTTTTAGAACCAAAGACTTTCCAGAAAAGTAAAGAGGGCAGATTTGGGGGAGAATGGGATAGACAAACCTTATTAACTGTTTTTCTCATCCTGAGTCTTTCAAAATAACTAGGATTATTTGAGGCATGGCTATTCACCTTCTGTACATGTGGATGAGCAAGTAGCAAAGGAAAGGGCATGTGAATTAAACTCAGTGCTAGCTGCTATTTTCTGCCTTTTTTTTTTAAGTCAAAGGAGAGGAGTGGTGTGAGATTTTGTGTGGTTTTTAATATAATTCTTTTACAATATGGTAAAAAATAAAAGCTTTTATTAAAAGAGTTGAGGTGGTCTTTAGCTTAAAGAGGATTGTGGTGCCTTGTCTTGTGAAAGGGAAGACAGAAGTTGAATCAGACATTGTCTCCTGGTGCAGCAGAATACAGGTTTGCTTGTAAGTACTAAATATACTGAGGAGTGTGTCTGGGAGGGATGAAAGGGCCAGTTTCCAATACTCCTTTTCATAGTAGGTTTGCCTGTTAAAGTTGACGTGGCATTGCCTTGAAAATGACAATTTGTGCTGTCAGCTTTCTGTGGAAGTGCTGCTGTGCCAGAAGCACCTTTGATGTGTTTTGGCTCAGCCAGTGCCAAACCAGTGACCCTGGTGTGGTGGCACTGGGGAATTTGGGTGCTCTGCCCAGAGCAGAGGTCTCTGTACTGGTACCAGCTGTGCTCTTAAAACTGTGTCATTGCCTGGTAGAGGAGTGCTAAACATCTGATATCTGGTATTTTCTGGAGTTTTCTCTGTTTCAGACACTGCAGAATGTCTGTTAACCCTCTCCTTCCTTTGTCTCTTGTCCATGCATGGTCTCTTGAGGTTGTTTGCTCCCAAGGAAGCAGAGGGAGTTACATTCTTGTTTTTCAATACAGTGGTTCCCCCCTTATTCCAGAAAAGGTGTTTGGTCTCTTCTCAAGTGCCAGGTTTTACCCTGGCTGAAAAGGGTCCCCAGGATTGACGTTTCCCTTCATCTAACGTTGGCACCATCATGAAAACTGCCTTGCACATGTCTGTAGCCCAACTGGCACTGCATGGAGACTAACACTGGTGTCCTCTGACAGCATGCAGCCCATCTCCTCCTCAGCAAATCACTGTGGAAACGAGGTGTAAAGTCAAGCTCAGACCTTGTCTAGGTGGGTGACCTGAGCAGAACTCCCCTTGCTTGTAACAGCTCTGCCTTTCATGCCCTGGCTGTTGGCACTGTCTGTGTAATTAGGTGCTTAATCACATAAAGGTAAATAAAGCACTGAGCTGAGGAGCCCTGATGAATCCAGGCTGAGTTAATGCTGTTACTGTGATCTCATTCTCTCATGTACAGCAGGTGAATATGTGCAGTCTGTTTATGCCTTGTGCTGCTAGGTTCAGATAGAAAAGGCTGCAGGAAATCTCGATAGAATAAGCCATTTGCCACCATTTAGTACAATAAAATGGTTAAATTTGTAATTGGTATCTCTGTTGTTGCAGTTTAGGGGTGTAAAAGAAGGGATAATTTCTCATTTTAATATTCTTCATCTCCCCTGAGGCAGCCAGCACCAGGCACACAGGGATGGAGGGAGGTGCAGAAGTCCCTGGGGCCAGGGTCTCCTTCAGATCCAAGTCTTCACACCACACAGCTTTGGGTGCTGTGCTGCCTTCTGCCAAGTGTCCTGCACCTCAGAGGTGCAAGGGAGGAGGGAAATCTGAATTTGAGTCCTCAAAGTCACACAGAAGCAGAGGAAAGATTAATACAAGTTGATTAGGCAGCGGAAGGAAAATAAATCTCTGGGGATATTTCTGGTGAAAAGCAAGCAATGGAGTTCTGGTAAAAAGGAAAAGTTTTGCTGAAATATTAATTGGCTGGGTCTTTAGGGACACCTTCTTCCCCTCTATGCTTTGCTCTCTGTTTTTAGGACCTCTTCTGGGAAGTGATATTTTGTTCATAATTAAAATCCTGCTGGTGGTGTGCAAGTTACTCATTACTGGGGTTATTCTCTAACACAGGCTGGCTCCTTTTGTTCCTCCAGTCCCCACTGCATGACTGCTTCCTACAACATCAGGGGAGGAGGCTGGGGGGACAGTGTTGTGAGGGGGAGAGAAGTCTCAGATGTAAATGAGGGAGGCTTTAAATTTGGGAAATGTGTCTTGGTCTCGTCCCCTGGCGTCTCAGCAGCTTTGGCTCTGGTGTGAAGCTGGACAGATACAACCCCTGAATCTCATGGGTGATATTGAGAAATGCTGCAGGTGCATCTCTTTGGATGCAGAGAGAACTTCTGGTGGCTAAACAGGAGATGAGGAATCCTTTGAGTCTGAATTAGAAGCTGGGTTTTGTCTGTGTGGTGGGTGCTGGGGGATTTGAGCGAGGGATTTGTAACACTGTCAACCCCACATCTTCTGAAAGCACCTCCTGGGATCCCAGAAATCATGAGGCTGACTTTAAAACCATGTTTTGTACAAAAACAAGTATATTTTTTCCTTGCTTTCTGCTATTTTAATACTTCAAAGTGCATGTGGAAACTTGTCCTTTAAGCTTTTTCTTTTCCCTCAGGTGTTTGATCAGTACAGTGAAGTGCCTAACAGGTCTAAGCAAACTGTTTAACCACTGTGTTGGTGTTTAAGGATCAGCTGCACTAACATTTCCTGGGAATAATGGAGTTCAGCTGGTGTGCTTTGGGGCTGAGGGATGGCAAGGTGCTCATATAAAGGCCCTTCTAATACTGTGTTTAATATGAAGTCTGAAAAGGAGCTTTTTTGTTGAATAAAACTGGGTGCTTCTTGTTTGCATGATTGCTGGAGCTGGGTCATTTGGGGATGTACTAACCATACTGCTTTTGCTGGTGGATATAACAGTGCAAATTAGCTTTTGTGAGATCTCACATTATCTGAAGGTAAGCTCTGCCCTGTTCCAGTCTGTGCAAATCCAGGGCAGTGACCAGAGCTGGGTGTGAGTGACTGTGTGACCAACTCTCATTACATAATGTCAGAGTGTTTTTCCTGTGCTCAGCTTCTGCACAGGATATTACAAAAAGTCCCTTATTTACACAGCAGGCTGAAAAAAAGTTGGTGGATGTTGTCATACCTCCAGTGAAAATAATTTTGCCCCAGGGAGCCACTAATGTTGTATTTCTGGCCAAATAAGAGGCTTTGAGCAAGAGAAAAAAGGCAAAAAAAAAAATGCATGTAGTTATTGCACACATAGAATCAGATCCCGAAGGATTCTTTGCAAGGCTTTCTGTCTCCTCCCTCCTGCAGTCCTTGCAGGGAAGAAACCCAGAGCCCAATGGAAAGTGTGAATGTATAAAATAATATTTTTCAAGCTCCTGGACTAGCTAGTGAGCAGCAGGAACTCTCACAGAACATATCCAAAACAGTCTTGTCTGGGCAATCTTGTCATGTTGCAACTTGTTTTCAGGTGAGAATTTATCCAGGTCCAGGGCTACACTTGCTCCTGGCACAACTCCACAGATGCTTGGAGCAGGTTCTGACTTGAAATTGTTGTGTCTGCACTAGCTGTGAGAATTGGAGACTCAATCTGCAGATGTGATGTGTGTCTGTGTTGTTTTGGCACCTTGTAGGAAAACACACTCCCACCTAAGGCCTGGGTCAAGGATGTCCCTTCCTGGGGACTCCAGTCACCAGACTTGTGTGAGGATTGTTAATGCTGAGATTTCCAGTATTGTATTTGAACTTTAAAGGCAGCATTGCTCCTGGTGACATGAGGCAGCAGAGCAATGTAACACCAGAACCTTTTTGAATGCTCTCTTGACTTGAATCTGCAGATGATTCATTGCATGGAGCTCCTAAGGCAGCAGAGGGTTAAAAATTGGCCAAGAAAAGGTAATTTTCCACTTACACCTTTTCTTGACCAATTTAAGATAGGAGAACATTGAGCTGGGGTAGTTCTCCTGGTCCCACATTTGCCCTGTGCTTGTATGTCTGTGTGGGGGTGTACATGTGTATGCAGCTAAAAAAAAAAAAGAGTTTGTGGAACGAATGGTGGGTTATTGATTATTTTTGTTTGTTTGTTTTGTGATGATTCATGATGCTGGCAGGCAGTTTTGGACATGTTATTCCAGGTACAAGGAGGGGCTGTGTTATAGAATAGCTGAACTCACCTGAGATTCTGTGGCTCCTGCTTTTTGTTTGGTCTGAATTTTGTTGCCCTCTGCCATTGAGAGTCTGAAGCCAGTTGTTCAGCCTGTGCTTCTTTTTTCCCTTTTTTTCTGGGCTCTGCCTGCTAATGTTAGCAAGACAGTATTGATCTCTTCAGAAGAACACATTAATTTTGCATTTGCCTATCAGACAGCTGTGTGTGGGTGGTGATAATCCCTGTTAGTCTTTGGACTCGCTTTTCAAATGTCAGTCTGTACCATCAGTGCTATTGCACTGCTTAGAAACAGCTTTTTTAGAGACAACTTTCCTGTTCCTTTTCTGCACCACTTCTAGGAATAGTATTGTGCAGCCTCAGTGGGGTCAGACTGAGATGATTCCCCCAGCTGTGGTGAGAGATCTTCCCTGTCTCTCAAGAATATTATTCCTCCAGCCTCTCTAGTCAGAGTTGCTGCTGCTTTTCTTGGAATACCTCTGCCTGTTCTCTGTTGGAAGCAGAAAGGACCTGAAAGGTGCAGGGGGCAGCTTTGGTGCTGCTGCTGGGCTTTGAGTCTCAGCTGTACTCATGAAAATAGCAAGTAGCATTTGTTCTGGGGACATTTAAGCTCTTCCTTAAGGCTCCCTGGGAGTAGTGGACTGCTGGTTTTAATGAGCTGAGAACTTGCAGTAGGCTTGTGGCTTTTAGTTAGGACTTAAAGGGAGTTACTTTGGTGGTGACATTTCTGGATCTGGTGAGCTCTCCTTGGCTGTGCCTGTTGCTGCTAGTAGGGCAAGGGGTACTAACCCAGTCTTTGTATGCTTTGGAGGTCCTCCTCTGGCTCTGCAGCTCCTGGGAGCTGGGAGAGCTCTAGGTCTCAGATCTAGATCCCTTTTGAGGGTGATCCATTGCTGCCTGGTTAGCTGCTTCCATTTGGAAGTGCATTTCACCATCCATTGGGCAGCCTGGTCTTGTGGTCAGCCCACCTCTTCCAAAAGTTCTCGGGTAACCTTGGGAAGCTCCTTCCTCTGTCTCTGTTTCACTCCCTCTCTGGTGAAACCCCTTCTGTCTGTCTTTTGGCCCTTAGATGGGAAAGGTTTAGTAAAAACATTCAACACTGGCTGTCAGGAAAGGAGTTGAACAGCTTCTGGAATATTTGTGCTCAGACCTTAGGAAAAGGAGGTACAAATTGTGGTCAGCTCTGTGTAGGAGTAATTCTGCTTGTGGGGCACTGACACAGGCTTTGCACAGGGGATTTGTAGTCACAAGACACGTGTTCTTGACTGGTTGCATATTTGAGGCAGAAAATAGTCTTACCACTTGCACACAAAGCTGATGCTTCCCATCATAACTCAATTTTCTGTCATGTGTGGGCAAGGTGCCTCATTTTTGTCCTGAACAAATGTGCTCTAGAATCTTCCTTTCCCTGTATGACTGAATAGAGGCTTGCAAAAATAAAATGCTTGCAAATCTCAGCTTTGGCCGTGCGTTACTGAGCAGGAATGTCTGTAGCATTAGGATGTGGTTGCGTGGTCTGCCCTCAGAGGGGATTTCTGGGGAAATGCTGGCTTTTAGGTGTTCTGCTGTTGGTTTGCAACTATGAGCATTTTTTCTTATTGCTGATGCTGGCTGTTGCAGGTGGGAAGTTGCTCTTGGGAAAGCAAAAGCAGGTGTTCTTTGGATGTAAGTGTGGGAGCAGCATAGCACCTTGGAAATGTTATGATTTGTAACCAGCCTGGATTTCACAGGCAAATATCTCAGATCAGCATGATCAGTCCTGTAGCTTTCTGTGTGCCAATTTTACCTTCAGGGAATGGCTGTCCTTTTTAATGATTCATTAGTTTTATCAAACTGCATCCCATGCATACAGCTGGCTGGGATGGGGGAGGAGGAGGATTGCATTGCTGCTGGGAGTGTGAGGGGAAACCGGAGCGCCAGGGAGCAGAGGGTGTGGGGTGAGTGGGGGGCTCTGTGGGGCAGCTCTGCCCTGGTGTCAAAGGCAGCTCAGCTGCACTCTGGGCACTGGTTCAGTGTGACTCTGTTGAAATGAGTGGCTTTAGAGGGGAGCAGCTGAGCAGGACCTTTAGGGGTTACGGGTGATGCTCTTCATCCTTCAAGGCTCCAGTCAGCAGGAGGACTGAGGAGCCCTAAAGCCCAGAGAGGAAGGTCCTCTTTACACACCAGCACAGAGTGTCACAGACAAGACATCTGCCCACATTTCCCTCCCTTAATTTACTGCCTGGGCTCCTCCCTCTGAAAACCTCCAAATCCTCTCATTGTGCTGACTCCAACCCTGTTACCTCTCGGACGTTTTACGCCCTCAGAACTAAGGAGTTGGGTTTTATTTTATTTGACTTTATTTCATTTTTATTTTCTTTGAAAGGTTAAAGGTTTTTTTTAATGAATTTGTTTCCCCATTGTTTCCTTCCTGCATGTTAACCTTGTACCCACTGTAGGCATGACAGCTATTCTGATGTCAGCCGCCGGACTGCCCGTGCACCTCACCCGTGTGCCTCAAGCTGCCAGCACCCATAAGGCCACTAAAAAACACAGCTCAGTTAAGGAGGGGAGGAAAGTGTCCAAGAAAGGTAGTTCCTGCTCAAACTCTGATATTTGCTTCCATCTGCTTCTCTTTATCTCTCTGCTCCGCTCTTTTCCTCTTGTCTCTTCCCCCCCTACCCTCTTGGCTCTTCTGGTTTGATGTTCATCCTGGTGAGGGGAGAAGCAGGACATGTGTCCCCTGACCTGCAGCATCTCTGACAGGCTCTAAAATAACATGGTAAAATAGGTGTGGTCCTGTGGTAGGTCAGCTTGTTTCCACACAAAATTAAAGCTGGAACAGATCTATTCTCTGCATGTCAGACTCCACCAGCCTCTCCTTGTGATCCTGCTACACCCTCTTGGGGAGTGTCCCCATACCAGGACCTTCTGAGCTGTTGGTGGGAGGAGTCTGAGAGCAGAGGGACCATTAAGAAGAACATCAAATCTGTATGTGCTCTGCAGAGATTTGCTTGTGAGCCAGGCTTGTCATGGTTGAGTCATGGGATGACAAGGATCTCCCAGACAAGCAGGCTCCTGAGTCACATAGGTCTTTCTAGGTCAACTTGCAGAGGGTTTGTTCTCTCCACCTCAGTCTGAGGTGGAAGGGAGTGGAGTGGAGCGCTCTCAGGTGGATGTGCACTGGCAGGAAAGGATGGGTTACCTCAGCTCTCTCGCTGAATGGAGCCCCCTCCAGGGTAGGGCTTTCATTTCTCCTCTTCATAGCTAACTGGCACCCCTCACCTTTGCAGAGAGTCTGGATCCCATCCATGTGTAGCAGCCCTGGGACTCTGCAGGGGTAGGTGTGAATCCAGCCTGGTGTAGCTGTAAAAGTTGTTTGCCAACCCTGGCACAGGGGTGTTAACCACCACCAAACCTACAGCATGTCCCACTTTGGATTAGCCAAGTGGGGACTGGAAATGTTCAACACAGAGATCTCTAAATTTCAGAAAAGGGAAGAGCCAAGAGGTGGAGAGGAAGAGGCACACCTGCCTATCTAGGGAGTACCTAGACAGGTACTTTTTTGTACCTTTTTCTCTCTCTTTGGAGTCCACAAGTTCCAAAGCTGTCTGAAGAAGGCAGGAAGGAAAATAGAAATTAAATGAGGAGGGAGGTGTTTTATGGAAATGCATTATGGAGTGAGCTGTGAGAAGGAGTGAGAGAGCAAGTGTGGAGTAGGATGTGTGATCGAGGGGGAGGAGAAAGCAGGGGCGGCAGGAGAAGCAGCGAAGAGCAGGAGGAGCAAAGGAAAATGGGAGGTGAAGGAGAAGAGCTGAGCAGAGGTGGGTGGCAGAGGGGCTGGCTGAGGATCCTGCTCCATGGAGCCAGCTGGCAGTGTGGTGGGGTTCTGTGGCTGCTGGCAAGGGCAGGAATGAGGGCTGGGTGGTGGGATGCCCTGGAGACAGTGCCAGAAGGGAGCTATGGTGAGGCCAGGCCCTCCCACAGGGGCATTGGCTTGCCCCAGTTGCTGGAGGAGCCCAAAACAATGAGGGTCAGGCCTGCTTAGTGACATGAAACAGCTGTATTTTGGTCACAGGGTGGCCACAGACACAGTCTGGCTCTGCCTTCTCCTCTTTGGGGTCTGTTGCTGCTGCTCTGCTCCCAGCATCTGGCCCTCCCTGGCACCGTGCAAACAGCCAGGATGCTGCAAGGGTGGGATGTTTAACAGGAGGATGTGCTGTGTGACTTCTGAGCTGGGTGGGGAGAGCAGCAATGCAGGGCATGGAAAGGAGAGGGGGAAGGATGGGAAATGGGCTGGGAGGTGAGAGCAGCACACACCACACTGGGGTCCAGTGGCTGTATCTGTGCACCCACCAGCATCACTTCTTGCAGTTCCTCGGTGCTGGCTCAGGCTGTCCCCTCCCTGCCAGCTCTGCAATGCCACCTGCTGGGGCTGGGACACCTCCTGAGGAGCAGAGAGGCAACACCAGTGGGAGGGATGGGACGAGAAAGGGGCATCAAGCGTCTCCTCCCATCCAGCACGGCAGATTTGTCCCTGCTGCCCTCATCCTGCCTGGGATGTGCTGCAGGGGAGACTTGTAGATCAGCCCTTTCCCAAACTGACCCATGGAAAAGGGAACCTTTCAGTGGTTTAGGTTGTTAAAATCCCCCTTCTTATTTTAAAAAAGCGGGATTCCTTTTGGTGGGGGCTAGGATGCCAGTCCTGTGGAGTGCCTCCCTCCTAGGATGCAGAATGTGTTCAGTCCCTTCTTAGTACAAGCTGTGTTTGTACAACACCCCTCAGGGCTTAGGAACATTGTTCTGCAGTGCAGGTACTGAGCCTGACTCTTGGCCAGACTGTTCTTTTTCCCTTCATAGACCCTGATGCTGCCAACAGACAGAGATGGGCTCACTTTGTGCCCTGAATTTCTGCACTGGGTGTTCTTCCCCACATCTCCTTAGGATTTTCTGTCCTCAAGTCCACCCAGGACAAGACCCAGCACTGCACTGACCACAACCAGCTGGTGGTGGGTGCAGTGTGCCCCTCCTGAGCCCCTTCTCCTTCCCTGCTGCTGCTGCCAGCCCTGCTCCCACACGGGGTGAGGCAGCGCTGGTGGGATTGCGGCTGGCTCGGTGAATAGCTGGGGTGTGTTCAACACGGGCACTAATTGGTCAGGACTCGTTAGCGCTGTTGCTGCTCTGGCAGGGATGTCTCTGGCACAGCTGGGTTCTGCAGGGCTTGGGGAAGCTGTAGTCTCTGTGCTCTCCATGCTGGCACAGGGCCTGGCAGCCCCTGCCATCCCCATGGATCTTGGCATGCTGCAGGCGCTCGCTGCCCCGTGCCAGCATCGCTGCCTGGGACCTGACTGCGGTCTGGGAGGCTGGAAGGCAAGAGGCTTGTCCTGCTCTCTCCAAGTGCTGCTTGTGCATGCAGCTGGCTGCCACAGTGCTCCCCAGCCTTTCCAAGGGCTGCTTGGGTCTGCTGTGTCACTTGTTACCCCCTTCCACCTGGAGAGGTTTCCCTGCACATCCATCCTCTCGGGGATGGGCAGTCACTGCAGGTGCTGCAGTGAGGAAGGAGAGGAGCGCACTCATCTCTCCTTGCCATCCACCTGCAGCTGGATGTACAGACTGTGCCAGTGCCTGTGGGATGGGTGGGACTGGGGAGCCCCTCAGAGATGGGAGATCTTGCTGTTCCAGTGGGAAAACATCTGCTGAAGGAGACAGGCTGCAGAAACAGGGATGCTCTGACCAGAGCAGCCTGGTCACTGGATTATCCTGCTGAAATGCTAAATATGGAGAAATGTATAGGTACAGCCTTTGCAAGTGCAGGGAGCAGAGTTGATGGAGCTCTGTGACTGTCCATGACAGTAACTAGGAACAATCAGTGTCTGGCCTGCAGAGGGTATCAAAAAAAGTCTGCTGGAAACCATATGGCTCGTTTTGGGCTACAGAAGGAGACGTTACCGGTGCAAGGATTCAAAACACATCTGTTAAATGTTGCCCATGGAAAGCCCTTGCTGCAGCAAGCCGCTTATTATCAACAGGGAGGAAGGGGAAGCATTAAAAACAATTTGATATTCCTCTCTTTGTAAATGAAAGAATGTAAACATTCTTTGGCATCCTGGATAAATCCGTAGCACGACGCTGGGCCAGCTGATGATAAACAGCACAGGTCCATTCTTCCAGTACATTTTCAATCCACTATTGAATCCAGAAAACTCTGGGGACTGACCAGGCTTTGATGATCCCAGGGGATGGCTAGAACAAAGATTTGGAGGCAAACACTTTTATGAAGTAAACAACCCTGTAAGGAAGTGATTCACGTGCTGGAGCGTACGTGGCTCGTGCCATGGTCCCAGCTGCCTCCTGGCTCCCCCTGTGCTGCTGGGATGTGGCCAGCCACATGTGCTGGTCTGCCCAAGGAAAGCCATGTGGGCTCTGCTAGCCTTGCTGAAAATGAGCTCTCAGCATCAAGAGTCCCTTCTTTGGGACTGGACTTAGAAATCCTTGCAGCTGGGGATGGATTTTTCTGAAGTATCAGGACTGCCCGGCCCTTTCTCTCTCCAGGCAGCTTTGGTGGCTCTAAATGCATTAGAGCATTGTCACAGCAAAGAGACAGGGACAGATCGCAGATGCCACAGTGCAAATGCATCAGGCATGGGTTTCCTCAGGGTAGCTGAGGGCTGCATCACCTTCGGCCTGTTTGGTTCCCCCAGCTCCATCCTAGCTGGTGAAGTGTTGTAATGCCCAAAATCCCAAGGCCTGTCCTGTCTTGCTGTTACCCAGCTCTGCACCAGAATTTTTGTCTCCTTTCATTTATTTCTTCTGAATGAGCCTGGCCAGTTCTTGGGTGAGTTATCTTGTCATTCCTTGGAGCTGCTCCAGAGAAGAAAAGTCACGAGGGATTCTGTGGAAGGAGCATCCCCCACCACCCTGAATGAGCTGAACTGCTCTAAAGCTGCTTAGATCTGCTGTGCAGGTGGGAGCAGGTGAGCTGGGGCTTTCTGCCAAGTGCTGGGCAGGTGTAACACACCCTCCCTGCTCCCTTCCCTCGCTGTCTTCACCTTGGCTGTGCATCTTTTTGGCTTCGCTTCCTCCAGCCCAAAGCCAGAGGAGACAAGAAGGTCACTTCAGAAAGAGCCACCTGGAAAATGCAGATTGGGTAGAGAAGGACTTGGTGGTCTGTCTGTCAGGCAGCACGGGATCCACAGGGATGAGAACACAGGGATCATCATGGAAGCAGATGGTGATGGGGGGATAGTAGCTAGTCCTGTTCAGTGTTCTTCCTAAAACCTGTGAAGCAGAAGCTGAAGCTTCCACCCCCTGTAGGGCCATGAAGGCCTCCAGAGGCTGATTCCAGCTGCCACATGTGGAAAGTGCCACCCTGTGTTTGCCAGCCTGGAGTGCAGACATCACAGAACACTCGTTTCAGGCACAGTGAGCTGGGATGGCTAAGGCTGATCACATCTCCCTCAGACTCATTCCTACCTCTTAATCCTCTGCGTGCAAGCAAGGTCCCAGTAGAGAATTCCTGGACCTGTTTCTCTTCTTTGGAAAAGACAGGGCAAGGAGCCACGTTCCCTGTGAGATCTGGTGATGAGGCCTGAAGCAGCTCCTGGCACTGCTGAGCCCTTGGCCTCAGAGGTGGAAGCCTGAGGCTTGCCCAGGCTCCTCCCAGTTTCCTGCTCCCGGGGCAGTTCTTGGAAATGCTTTTCTAGGGGATTTTGGCCCCTGAAGAGGAAAACACCTGCTTCTGTATTGTTCTTTGGCTTAATGCTTAATCCTGTTGCCACCTCTCTGGCTTGGAATCTCCAGAGATTGATTCTTCCAGCCCTGCTGTGCCTGAGATGTCAGGCATCCCTCCTGCCCAGCACTGGCACTTGGAGTGAACATCCCTTCACCTCCTGGGCTCCTCTTCTTGCTCTGTGTGCTCAGCCATCCCTTCCTCCTGCTACTGCTGCCAGAAATCATGGGTTTCAGGATAGCCAGGAATCCCCTTCTGAAAATAGCTCATCTTAATGACTGTGTTTTCATTTAGGAGAGCCCAGCCCTGAGTTCCTCAGTCTTCTTAGCTAAAAGATGTTCCGTAGCTAAAGGATGTTGGTGCTCTGCCTTGCTCTCTTCTGTGGTGTTCTAGGGAATGAGGGACCTCTGCCTGGTAGAGGATCTGTGCCATCCAGGCCTTTGTTCAACACCACTTGTGTGGCATGTGAGCAGTCCTTCCCTTCTGCTTCATGTTTGTCTGTCCAAAAAATGGCACCCCCTCCTGCTTGCTCGTGACAGACCCGGCTTTTTGGACTGGAATAACAGCTCCAGTGGCTGTCTCTTGATGTGCAGCTTTTTGAAGCACAGAGCCAATGCTTGTGAACTCTCTGTTTTCCCTGAAAGCCCCAGAGTGGATGGAGAGAGCTGAAGATGGGTCATGCAGGTACAGCTGCAGCTCTGATCCCTGGCTAGTCCACACATGATGCTCTGTGTCCTCCTGGGAGTGTGGAGTTGGGAGCAGCAGAACCCTCCATGCTAGAGCATCCACCTGGACAAGATGGAGATTGGAGAAGGAAGAGCCACACCTTGGCCAGGCTGTTTGTCACAGCACTGCTTTGTCCTGATGTCCCCCAGAAGTGGACTCAGGAAGGAAGGATGAGGTTCCCCCGAGCCAAGTGTCTGATCTCTCTTTTGCCTCCTGCCAGCTGGAGTTGTAACATCACTTGTGCAAATGTCTCCTTTCCCAGGCTGGTGGAAAAGCCTGGCAGGTTCTGATGACTGCTAAGGAGCTCCTCTGCTCTCACCCAGGGCCAGGTGCCTTGCAGAGGCATGGGATGCTCCCTGGCTTAAGCCAAGCCTTGCTAGGCAGCTCCAGGAGGATGGGCTGGGAGTTGAGGTGACAGTGACAGGTGAGGATGCACTCAGTGGTAATTTGCTCCTGGTGTTGTGTGATGTTTGCTGCTATCCCATAATACCTGCAGGGACCAGGCTGGTGGGCTGCTCAGGTGTGTCTGTGCCTGGGTGGGTGGGACCAGGGCTTATATTTGGGAAGATGCAGCGATACTGTCTCATGCTGCAAACAGGGTTTGGGTTAAAAGCTGGTTTATTTTATACACCTGGTGACTTGCAGGTGTTTATACACCTGTGTCTTGCCAGGTGTGAGTGTGTGGAGGCTCAGGACACTGTTCCATGTTAAGGATGTGGAGCTCATTGTGCTGTACTCAAAATAGGTCCTGAAGCTCAGTGTGTTGCTGGGTTTCTTTGCTGGGCACCAGCTGGGATGGTGTGGGAAAGCCTTTTTTTCTCCTTTAACAACACAGACTGTGTGATCCTCTGTCCCATCAAGGCTGTTGAGTTTGATCCCACCTGGCTTCTGGTGTGCACAGAAGGTCTGGCTGGGACTTGCCTGGTGTCGCTTGGGGAGTGTGGGGAGAACTGGAGCACACCAACTACAGGCAGACCTGTGGCACTCACAGCCCTAGTGGGAGCCATGGCTCAAAGCAGAGCCTTTGCTGAGCTTGTAGGGATCTGTTGGAGTGTTCTCTTCTCCCCCTCTAACCCTGACCTTTCTCCTTGGCATCCTGGCCAATGACCTGCTTGTCTCCCTTCTCTCTAGCTCTCCCCCCACGTGCCCATCATACCACACAGTGTCTGACTGCTCTGTCTCATCTCTCCTTGTGCAGCCACACCAACAGAGCCAGAATCAGTGGTGAAGAAGTACCTGGAAGAGCTGAAGGGTGCTCCTGCTGATGAGGTAAGAGGACAGTGGAGCAACTCCAGCTTGCCCAGTTCACTGGGTGCCAAGGAAACCACAGCAGGGCCCAAGGACCTTTCCTTGGGTGTCTGGTGTGCTACATGGTGCTGCTTGCAGTGGCACTGTTGGACATGAGGTGGAGAGTCCTCAGCACTGCCTGAAATTCACATGTGACAACAAGTGACCTGTCCTCATCCGAGGACTGTGATAAAGGCACAGTGGGGGTTGAATAGCTCATCCTGGTACTGCCTCCCCATTTCCTTTGGAGGAAGGAGTTTGGTTTTGGTTCAGTGCTGAGAGGTCAAAACTAGAGATCAAGCCCTGCAACTAGAGCTCAAACCCTGCAATCTTTTGCAGAGAAGCAGGATGTAACCATACTCTTCTCTCTGACTGATGACAGCTCTCCACCTCCTGGACAACACAGGAAGTGGAGTGGGGCGGTGCCAGCCAGATAAGGAAACCTGTCTCTGTGTCCTTAAATCTCAATTAAAGCTGAAGGCAGATCTTCCTGAAGCACCTCCTTGGTGTGTCAGTGCTCAGGACCAGCCTGTGCTCACACCCCGTGGTGGTTTCTCCTCTAGGACTGCATGATCTGCATGGAGAAGCTGTCCTCCCCCTCGGGCTACAGCGACTCGTGCCAGTCCAGCACCATCAGGCCAGAGGCGGTCGGTCGCCTGAGAAACTGCCAGCACTCATTCCACATGCTCTGCATGCTGGCCATGTACTCCAATGGGAACAAGGTACTGAGCTGGCCCATCCTCACCAGGCCCCTGTGTGCAGCTGGCTGGGCTCTGGAGCTCTGATGTGGCTTCTCTCCCCTGGCAGGATGGCAGTTTGCAGTGTCCCTCCTGTAAAACCATCTACGGAGAGAAAACCGGTACCCAGCCCAAAGGGAAGATGGAGATCTCCACTTTCCCCCAGTCTCTCCCGGGACACAAGGACTGTGGGACAATCAGGATTGTCTATCACATCAGCAGAGGCATCCAGGTCAGTGCCCAGCATGCTGGCAGACAGCACAAGCTGGAAGAGCCTCCCAGGAAAGTCCTGGGATCCAGTGCAGCACCTGCTGACTGCATTTTGCTGAGCAGCCTGTGGTGCCTGGAGCCAGCAGCTGCTCTGGCTTTTCTTCAGCATGTGAGGGTCTCATCAATCAGAGATCTTCTCCTGAGCAGCCCCAGCTGTTCAGCTGCTATGAGGTCTCATGTCTGCCTGAAGCAGGGAGGAGACTGCCCATGATCTCAAGGTGGGAAACATCCCAGGGTCTGGTTTCACAGCCCACACTGGTTTCAGTAGTGGGAGTCAACTTAAAAAGGTTTGAGCTGTGTGGCCTTTTTAAGGTGTTACCAGACCACATGAAAAAGCTGTGGTTTAGGGCTGTCTCTCACCAGAATTTAGGTAGATTTTAGATCTGGCTTTGTATCCCAGCATGAGACTGCTTTTAGAAGATCTGTAATGCTCACATGTCCCTTAAGAACAAGTTGGATACCTTGTACTCACCAGCAATACCTTGCTTCCCCTACATAAAAGAGCTGGTTTGGGATGGGCCTGTGGCAGAACCTGCTGCTGAGGGATTGTCCAATTCATATGAAGATGGATATGTCCATGACAAATCTCTCATCTCTTGCAGGGCCCGGAGCACCCCAACCCTGGGATGCCATACACAGCCAGAGGCTTTCCTCGCTATTGTTACCTACCAGACAATGAGAAGGGCAGAAAGGTGAGGCATCACACCCTGATTACATCACCCTTCTCAAGATGTCAAGCTCCTGGCAAGCTGCATTCGTGGCACAAGTCTCCTAGCTGCTGCTCCTAGCTTTGTTTTTTTCCTTTCCCCCTGTAGGTGCTGGAGCTGCTGAAGGTGGCCTGGAAGAGACGGCTGATTTTCACAGTGGGCACCTCCAACACCACCGGCGAGAGCAACACGGTGGTGTGGAACGAGATCCACCACAAGACTGAGATGGACTCAAACCTGAGTGGCCATGGCTACCCTGACCCCAACTACCTGGACAATGTGCTGGCAGAGCTGGCTGCTCAGGGTGTCACCGAGGACTGCCTGGGCCAGTGAGCCTCAGGGGCCACCTAGTGCACTTATTCCTGATGCCTTAAGTTCCCGTGTCTGACCGCCCGTCACACTGAGCAATAACAGTTCCATGGGAGCCCTGCCCGCTCTTCACAGTTTTTTTGGGGGGTGGGGGGTAGGATTGGGGGGGAGGGAAGGATATTTTTATAGAAGCTGTGCTTGTGTCTCTGGGTGGGATTGATGGCTGCAGCCAGGAGCAGCTGGGATGGGACTGAGGTGACAGATCCCCTGGGGAAGGCAGGACCTTCCTTTGGTATTGCCTGGGGACAGGATGAGAGTGGAGAGTGCCTTGCTTCCAGCAGACCACCTGGAAGTCAAACAAGGCTCTCTTTTTGGGACACATCAGCTCTCTGTCCGAGGCACCTCTTGCCTCCCTCCTGCCATGTATCTCTGCTCAGTCCCAATAAACTCTTCATTCTCACAGCAAGACCCTGCTCTGCCTTCCTGCTGCCTCAGGGCTTGGGGTGGCTCTCTGGGGAACCAGCCTGCTCCGTGGAGCCGTGGACCATCAATCCAGCCAGGAGGGAGGAGGGAGAGCTCAGCTCTGCTGACAGCTCCACACATCTCAGTGGAGGCAGGACGCTGGTTCTAGGGGTCGTGGTTCCAGCCTGTCAGTGCTTTGGCCACTGGAGTTTGGTGATCTGTGGCCATGGTGCCAGCAGAGGTGACTTATCAGTGTCCACCCTGGGGGAAGTTGCTGCCCCCTGCTCTTGGCTGTGAGCTGCCAGCCCCACTCCTCTCATCCCAGAGATGAGAGGCAGAGCCTGTCCCTCTCTCCCCTTCTCTCAGGTGAAATGGCAGCAATTCAGTGAAGCCTGTGCAGAGAGGAGCTGCTGTGCTTTGTGCTGCTGCTGCAGGGATGCTGGTGCCACCAGCTGGTGACAGTCACCTTCCTCCCAGCAGCAGTGGTGGCCAGCCCAGGTGCCAGCAGCAATGCTCTGGCTGGGAAGCTGTTCCTGCTCTGGGTGCTGGCACCTTGCAAGTGAGATATTACCCCAGTCCCCGTGGCCTTGCTGTGCATTGTCCCCAGGCTGCTTGTCACATGGGAGCTGTCTTTTGAAGAGCTGTCTCTTGTCACCTGGGGACTGATATCTTTTGAAGAGCTGTTTCTGGCTCTTCCCCTCTCTGTAGCCACCAGACCCAGCTGCACATTATATCCATCCCATCCATCCCTTTGCACTGGTGCCATCTGCCATTTCACCTCCTTCCTGGGAAATCTGGGCTTTGTGGCTGGACGCCTGGGACCAGCACATCCTGGACCAGCTGAGGGGCACTTTGCTTCCTGTCATGCTGATATAAAAATTAAGGGTTTTTCTGAGCCGTTGAGGGCTGGAGCTCTAAGGGGAAGCCCCTCAAACATCCAGTGGAATCTGAGCATGCTGCAGGAATGGCAGTTCCTTGGCAGCTGCAGTGATGTGTCTGTGTTGCTAGGCTTTACACAAATGGGTTCTGTCTGCTCCTCTCCCACCCTGGTTGCAAAAGGGAGAGAGGTCTTGAGTTCAAACCTCTGCTTTGTATCCCTGGATCATGTTATCCCAGCAATCAAAGCAGTGAATTGAAGCGAAAATTGAAGCAGGGTTCACTCAGCCCTGTATAGAGCAAGAATTTCCTGCTGAGCCTGGCCCGAGGCATCTGCAGCAGCTGCTGCTGGGTGTGAATCAGCTGGAGCCTCCCTGCATCTGGGCTGGTCCAGGGCAGGGGCACAGGGCTATGATGAGCCAGCCAAGCTCATCCCTGACTGGTTTTGGACACGAGGCATCTCCTAAAATCCTTGCCCTCTCTTGTGCTGGGCCCAGGGTGGCCTCGCCCCCGTGGCAGGGGGAGCCGAGGGGTGGGGAGGAGCAGAGCCAGGTGCTCAGGCACGGTGGTGCAGGGAGATGCTTTGACAGGTGGGGGGAAAGCAAAACCACGGTGCCTCGGAGCCAGGAGGGGACAGAGCCCCGGGTCAGTGCTTATGATGCTCCCAGACATCAAAGCCTTGTGTGCCCCATGCCCAGCTGGAGCCCCAGGGAGAGGAGAGGGGGGTGTCTCTCCCAGCCCCTGCGGTGATGGCTCATCTGCCACAGGGTGGTTATTCTTAGCCCAGCCTCGACCCTGCAGCTATGCTGGGTACCGGCAGCTGAAACTGTGACTCACTGTCCCCCTGCGTCACCCCCCTGCGTCACCCACCCTGCCCTCACCTTCTGCTGGCACCTTGCCGGCCGGGGAGCACCAGGGAGGGGTCTGGGGGAACTGAGGGGGTCCCGGGGCAAGTGTTGCTGGATAGGAGTGGGGGATAAGGAGGAGGAGGGACGGAGGCTGCAGCTGCGCGTGTTTTTCCCCTCTGCAGCTGGACGGTGTAATCTCTGAATGCCCCATTTCCACTTAATCTGAAGGCGCGGTCCCGGTCCCTTGGGAAGGGGGGGGAATCTCCTCCCACGCAGGAGTGGGCAGCCGCTCCCCTGGCAAACACGGGAGAAGGAGCGCTCCACCCCCGCTGCGGAGGGAGCGGCAGTGAGGGGCTCCCGAGCCGCGGGGCCCCCCCTCTCCTGGGCGAGGTCCCTGCCCCCATCCCGAGGGCTGGGAAGGGCTACGAGAGATGGGGAAATGTCAGCGTGGAGTGGCCCCAGAGCTGAAAATGCTTCCGCGCTCCTGGTGCTGGGTGGGACCGTTCCCCTAAACGCTGGGATTTGGGTTAGTTGGGGTGTGATGCTCTAGGGCGCCTCCCTACCCGCGGGGCAGGGCTGGCTGCATTCGAACCAGCCGGGCACGGGCTCCCCCCTGGCTCCGGGGGCCTGCTGGGCACACGGCATCCGCAGCGAGCTGGGCCCTGGTGGGGCGAGTGGGGGTCCAGGACGAATTGCCTGGCTGCCCCCACAGCGCAAACCAAGACTCTGAGTCCTGCCAACCCGTCCTGGAGCATCGCCCCAGTGCCTCCCCTGCCTCAGTTTCCCCTTTCACTTGACTGTCTTGTGCCCTGACCCCTCGCAGGTGCCGCGGGGGTCCTGCGGGACGGTTCCCAGCGGGTGACTCGGGACGCTCGGCTGTGCCCGCGGGCTCCGGCCGGGCCGGCAGAGCCGGTGCAGGAATGCGGGGCTGGGAGGGTCCGGCTCCGGGACAGGCGGTCCCTGCTGCGGGGGCACTGGGGGCAGTTCGTCCCCTCGGCAGTGGGACGGGGTGAGCTGAGCAGGACGGCACATCCAGGACGACGCCATGGAGCTGCCGTGGGTGCTGCTGGCGCTGGCTGGGATGGGCACGGCCGCGGACCCGGGTGACTCCCTGGGGCTCAGGGCAGAGGGGGACCGGGGTCTGGAGGGGCTGCGAGGTGTTTGTGCCAGGAAGGGGTTTATGGGGCTGGGCGTGGCTGGAGGGTCCCCACACCAGTGCTGTCCCCCTCGTGCTGGCACTTTGTGACAACTCCCTGCGCCAGCACTGGTGCGGATGCGGGCTGGGGTCAGGCACTTGCTGAGCGCTGCAGAACAGGGGGGTCCCCTCGCTCACTGCCCGCTCCCCCAGCCCGGCTCCCCTACGTGCCCCAAGTGCCCCCCACGGCACTGCTGGGCAAGGTCACCGCCACCACCTTCGCGCTGGAGAGGCCCCGCTGCGTCTTCGACGGCCACGCCGATGCCTCCGACGCCGTTTGGCTGGTGGTGGCCTTTGCCAACGGTGAGCACTCGCCGCTCCAGCATGTCCCCCCTGTGCCAGGGGACATGGGGGACCCTCACCGCAGTCGCTCACCCGCCATCTGTGCCGTGCAGCATCAGCCGCCTTCAGAAACCCCCCGTCCCGGGCGGACGTGCCCCCGTACAAGCAGCTGCCCACTGCCCGCTCCTACATGACGCTGGAGACGGCGGCGGCCGCGTATTCCTGCTCGGCACCGAGCCCGCCCGTCCTGCGGGTCGGGGCTGACACGGCGTGCAGGGACCAGGGCAGGCAGGACCCCTGCAATGGGCCCCTGCCCTCCCCGGGACCCTACAGGTAAGGCCAGGAGCCCCAAACCCCCGCTGGGGTGATGCCCCCCGGGGCTTGTTCTTCCCCCGGGATCACCCCCATACCCATCGCAGGGTGAAGTTCCTGCTGATGGGCTGCCGCGGCCCCAAGGCGGAGACGCAGTGGTCCGAGCCCATCCTCCTGCGCAAAGGTACCTGTGACGCTGCCACCCTCCCGCGGGTCCCCTGCCCCTGCCTGCTTGGGGGGGCTGGCACATGGCACAGCACCAGCCCTGTGCCATCACCCCAAATCCCGCGGGGAGAAGCGATCCCGATCCCCACGTCCTTCACACCGCCCCTGAGCCCTCCGTGCTCCCCCACGCCCCTCATCCCGCCTCCTTCCAGCCCTCAGCCCGAGCTCCATCGACCCTGCTCCCGCTCGCCGCGGCAGCGCCGTGCTGGTCATCGCCTCCATCCTGGCCAGCCTGGGGGCCGCGCTGGCCACCGCCGTGCTCGGAGCCCTGGGGTACGGGGGGCTGCTGGGGGGGGCGGTGTCCGCAGGGGCCTCAGGAGAACGCCCCAAATTGGCAACCCCAGCAGGAAAGAAACTGAGATCTTTTCAACACTGAAAAAGCCTTTTTATTCTTAAATTGGGGGTTTGCCGTAGTTTGCAGGAGAAATGGCTCCTTGGGGGTGGCGGGTGCAGAGCCCCACAGACCCCACCTGATGCCTCTGCTTCTGTCTCCCTGCAGTGCCAAGGCGTGGGGCTCCCTGTGCCACCAGGATTTGGGGGCCGGCGCCTTCATCCGCAGATCCTACCGGACCCACCACATCCCCCCGGCCCTGCCCCGGGCCCTGCCCCCTGGCTGCGGGCGTAGCCCCCCCGGGCTCTGCCGCTGTGCCCCCCAACCCCCTGCTCCGTGTCAGACAATCGTGGAACCGTTCGGGTTGGAAGGGACCATAAAGACCGCATCATTTCAACCCCCCTGCCACGGGCAGGGACGCCTTCCACTGGACGTGAGCTGTCCAGTCGAGTAAAATCTGATTTCACATCTGCGACTGTCTCCTCCTGGTCTTTGGCCACGCAGGGTGGGACTGTGAAGATGGGGGACCTCAAAAACCACCTGGCTTGGTGGCACTTGGTGTGACTTCGTGTGGGGGGCACTCGCTGCCACTGGCGGGGTCTGTGGGGCGCATCACCACGGGATATCCCCTTCTGCCCCTGCCCGGGTGAAGCTGTCACCCAGCCATGCAGCGGTTCTCAGCACGCCTCGCTGGCTGGCGGNGGGTGCAGAGCCCCACAGACCCCACCTGATGCCTCTGCTTCTGTCTCCCTGCAGTGCCAAGGCGTGGGGCTCCCTGTGCCACCAGGATTTGGGGGCCGGCGCCTTCATCCGCAGATCCTACCGGACCCACCACATCCCCCCGGCCCTGCCCCGGGCCCTGCCCCCTGGCTGCGGGCGTAGCCCCCCCGGGCTCTGCCGCTGTGCCCCCCAACCCCCTGCTCCGTGTCAGACAATCGTGGAACCGTTCGGGTTGGAAGGGACCATAAAGACCGCATCATTTCAACCCCCCTGCCACGGGCAGGGACGCCTTCCACTGGACGTGAGCTGTCCAGTCGAGTAAAATCTGATTTCACATCTGCGACTGTCTCCTCCTGGTCTTTGGCCACGCAGGGTGGGACTGTGAAGATGGGGGACCTCAAAAACCACCTGGCTTGGTGGCACTTGGTGTGACTTCGTGTGGGGGGCACTCGCTGCCACTGGCGGGGTCTGTGGGGCGCATCACCACGGGATATCCCCTTCTGCCCCTGCCCGGGTGAAGCTGTCACCCAGCCATGCAGCGGTTCTCAGCACGCCTCGCTGGCTGGCGGGTGCTCAAACATAACAAATGTTCCCGGGGAAACGAGCCCGACCTGTTTGCCGCGGGGCTGCGGCCGCTGCAGGAATGTGGGCGGTTGGTGACCACAGGCGGGTCCCTCGGGGACGCGGAGCCGCAGCACCCGCACTCCCGCCCTCGGCACCCAGGCGCCCGCACCATGCTCCCGCTGCTCCCGCTGCTCCTGCTGCTCCTGCCCGCGGCCCACGGCATAGGTGAGTCCATCGGGACGGGCTCGGGATTCCCCTTGGCACTGCGGGGATCCCCTGAACCTGGAGGTGTAGGGCAGCTGATGCCTCCCCCATTCTGGACCCTGTTCTGGGTGTCACCTCTGGTCTCTGGTGTCACTGATATTGGTTGAGTGGCACTGTGTGGGTTCCTCTGGGGGTCCCCATTGGAGTCCACCAGGATCCTCTGAACCCACTGGGGTCCACCAGGACCCCCTGAACCTGGAGGTGTAGGGCAGCTGATGCCCCCCCTATTCTGGACCCTATTCTGGGTGTCCCCTCTGGTGTCACTGATATCGGTTGTTTCTTTGGAGGTCCCCAGGAGTCCACCAGGACCTCCTGAACCTGGAGGCATAGCACAGCTGATGCTTCCCCCACTCTGGGTGCCACCCCAAGTGTCGCTGGTGTCACCCACCCTGGTCCTCCGGGAGTCCTGCTCGGCTGTTTCCCCCCGGCTGGGAGCACGGAGTGTCTTTGCTTCCTCTTTTAATGAAACTCGCGTCTGAGCCCAGACAGGGGTGGGAGGGGAGCAGAGGCGCCACTGCCGAGATCCCAGGGTTCCGCTGCCTCCTGTCCCTGTCCCCGTCCCTGTCCCCCCCCCGCGCCCCGGCACCGCGGCCGCCGTTCAGAGCCCCCGTTCCGGGGCTGCAGCGGGGGATCCACACCCTCCACCGCACCCCCCTGGCTTCTCACAGCAGCCCAGCTGCGGTACACGCCAGCCCTGACCAAGGAACCTCTGCTGGAGGGGGTGAAGACCGCCTCCACCTTCACGCTGGACCAGCCCCGCTGCGTCTTCCAGGCCTACGGCAACGCCGACATCTGGCTGGTGGTGGCCCTGGACCAGGGTAGGTGGGAGCAGCCCGGGGCAGGGGGCGCGCAGGGGTCCCTGTGTCCCCCGCCAAGCCCCTCCTCACCCCCATCCCCCTCCCTGCAGCCGTATCCACCTTCAACAGCACCGCGGAGCCGGGGACTCCCGAGACCGCGGTCCAGAGGTTCCCTGACCCCGTCCGTGCCTACATGACCCTCAACACCACCCTGGTCAACTACCCCTGCCCCAAACCCTCCGGGGACATCTCGGTGCTGCGCGTCGGCAGCGAGACGAGCTGCGCCCAGGATGCGGCCAGACCCACCTGCAACGGCCCCCTGCCCGGCCCCGGGCCCTACCGGTGAGCCTGCTCGGGGGACCCGCCCCCCTCAAGGGCTGCCGGCAGCCCCCCGGCTCGCGGGACCGTGGCCAACCTCCCTTCCCATCTTAGGGTGAAGTTCCTCGCCCTGGAGGGCTCTGTGCCCGTGGCTGAGACAGCCTGGTCGTTGCCGATCACGCTGAGGACAGGTACGGCTGCCGCGGTGCTCGTCCTGCCCCAGCACCCAGCCCCCTCAGCCGTGGAGGGGGGATATGGGGCGGTCCTGGGCGTGTGGGGTGGTCCCCGGGGGCTGGATGCTCAGCAACAGTGGTTTGGGGTGAAGGCTCTCGTGAGCAGCTGGGGAAACTGAGGCAGGGCTGTGCCGCGGGTGTCACTCGTGTACCGTGTGATGGCACACGGTGCTGGCACGCACGGACACACCGCCACCCTTCCGGACCCCCTGAGCCACTCCGGGGTGTGTACCCCTGCCTCCTGCTCCCTCTCCTCCATCCTGCTGCTCTCTCCCCAGCCAAGAACTCCAGCAGCATCCCCACGACGGGCAGCGGGCACAGCGGCGGCATGATCGCCATCACCACCATCCTCTCCATCCTCCTTGCCATCCTCCTGGCCGGACTGCTGGCCATGCTCGTCTTCTGGAGGTGAGTGCCACCACCAAGTCCCACCCAGGGTGCTGGGCACCCGGGACCGGCGTCAGAGAGTGACAGCGTCATCCCTCGGTCCCCACCCTCATGCCCCACCCCGCCTTCCCTCCCCAGCTCGGACTCCTGCGGCGGCAGCAGCACCTTCAGCAAGCCGGAGTCGGTGACGGTGCGGCGGTACAACACCCACCACGTCTATGACCAGCCGGCCGCCCGGCTCTGAGCCCCCGCCGCCCCCCGGCACCGCCGGCCCTCCCACGCGGCCCCCGTGAGGGGTAGATGTGATCTGCACCGCTCCATCCCTGCGGGGGTCCGTGGAGGGGGGCGATGGAGCGGGACATTAAAGGCTTTTCCGCAGGCTTCGTGCCCGGCCTGTGCCTCCTGTTTGTGACCCCTCGATGCCATGGTCCCCTGTACCCTCCTTGGAGCCCCATCGCGGGCGGGAGAGCTGCTGCGAGGGCAGGGTGCGGCCGGGGACGCTCTGGAGTGGGAGACGTTGTCACACCCAGTTCTTTGATGCCACCTGTGCCCACTTCGGACGGGGAGAAGTCCCCTGGGTGCAGGGCGGCGAGGGGAGCCTGACCCCCCAGCCCTGGCGCTGGGGTGAGAGGCACTGAAATACCCGTGAGGTGGGGTGGGGGGTGGGGG
>VXBQ01008377.1:76512-86599 GCA_013400175.1 Phainopepla nitens
GCCATGGCCCGGCGCAGCGCCCTCTCCATCCGCATCGTGGAGGGCAGGAACCTGCCCGCCAAGGACATGTGAGTGCCCCGCGGCGGCCGGGAGAGGTTCGGGGCGGGGGCGTCCCCGGGGGACTCGCCGCTGTCCCAGGAGCGCGGCGGGGTGTCCCCACAACAGGTCCCTGGTGGGGACGCCACCCTCGGGGTGGCCTTAGAGCGTCCCCCCTGCTTTGGGGTCTGCCCAGAATGGTTTGCGCGCCCCCCAGCAGTGCATGTGATTTAGGGGCTCGCCCCCAGGCGGCTTTAGGGTCCCCTTTTGGGGTGTCACCCCTTGGGGTGCTCCCTCCGGGATGGCTTTGGGATCGCCCTGCATTGAGGATTCCCCAGGGTGGCTTTAGGGTCCCCTCCCCAGCAGTGTGTTTGCTCTGAGGATTCCCTTCGGGCTAGATTTGGGGTACACCCCCACAGTGCATCTACTTTGAGGGTTCCCCATAGGGTGGCTTTGGGATCCCCCTCGCTCTGGGGGTTCCTCCAGGATGGCTTTGCTGTTGCTTTGCTTTGGGAGTTCCCCATAGGGTGCCTTTGGGATCCCCCTTGCTCTGGGGGTTCCCTTCAGGACATTTTTGTGCGCCCCCAGCAGTTCTTAGCGCTCCGGGGGCTCCCTCAGGAGTGCTGTGATTTGGGGACCCCCCCCGGCATGAGTTTGACGTTTCCCCCCGTGCTGTGGGATGCCCCCAGCAGTGTTTTGGGTACCCCAAGCAGTGCTCCCACTTTGGGGGCTGCCACGGGGCAGGGCTGTCCCCACCCCAGCGGGACCCTCGCAGGGACCCCGGGCGCGCAGCAGGACCCGGTCCATCCGTCCCCAAAGGAGCAGGGGCTGCCCCGGTGCCGTGACCCCAGTCCCCGCTCTGTTCCCGGGCCCGGCTCCATCCCATCTGCCTGAGATCCGGGGGGCAGCCCTTGGCTCGGGATTCCCCTCCCAAAAAACCGCGGCGCTCTCCTCATGGCTCTGATCCCTATGGGGCGGCGTGTGGGGACAGCGGGAAGCTGCTGAGGAGCGCTCGGCAGCCGGAAAACCGGCAAAAATCCCTGCAGCCGTCATGGAAAAAGAGGATAAACAAGGAAAGAAACATGACTTCTTTTTTTTTTTTTTTTTTTTTTTTTTTCTTTTTTTAAATCCCGTGTGTCAGGGCCTGATTTTTAAATCCCTTGGCACCACTCCCCGCCGGAGCTTGACCCAGCACGGGCTGGATTTCGGGAGGCTCTGGCTTTTGGGAGAGCCGGGAAGCCGCCGTGCCCCAGCGCCCGGAGCGGAGCTTTCCGGGCCGGTGCCTCCGGGCTGGGACAGCGGGAGGGAAACCCGAGCGCGACCTTGGCCGTGTGTGGCCCCGGCCCCCTCCCCGCTGCACAGCGCCTCGGGGGATCCGGTTCCCTGCCCTGGCACGGCTTTTGGGATCGCTGCTTTCCTCCGGGGAATTCCCTGGGCGGGGTGTCCCCGCGGCGTGCGCAGCTCAGACCCTGCTGGCAGCAGCCAGGGGAGATGGAGCCCCCCCAGATCCCCGCGGGGAACCCCCAGATCCCACAGGACTCGGCACAGGGAGTTACGGGAGCCCCCCCAGCTGAGGCTGCCAAATCTTCCCCTCGTCTTTGCCCCAGGAAAGCAAGGGAAAGGGTCTGCCTGATTTTTTGGAATGGTTTTTAATTTTTAAATTTACTTTATTTGGTATTGATTTTCTTTTTAATGTGGCATTTGATGTCTTTTATTTGAATTTCTGGTTTATTGTTTATTTGTTTTATTGAGTTATTTTAATGTTAGGATAATAAATAACGCCAATAATTTTTAATCTTTAATTTGTTCTAATCTATTCTATTTTTATTTCAGTATTTTCACTTTTTAACTTTTTATTTCATTATTTATTTTTAATTACTTTTTCTTTCATTTTCCCCCTTTCCCTCTTTTTGTTTCTTCATTTATTACTTCGTGGTTTATTTTATTCTTTTTTCTTTATCTTATTTTTAAAAATTCCAGTTTTAATTTTTTATTCCATTTTTCTTTTTCCTTTTTTTAGTTATACTTTTTAATTTTTTATTCCCTTTTTCTTTTTAAAAAAATTTTAAATGCTATTTTTATTTTTTATTCTATTTTCCTTCAATTTATCATTCGATTTTTTTCTTTCCTTTTTAATTCTATTTTTTATTTAAATTTTTATAAACCCCCCAGGACAGAGCAGCGCCGCTGCCTACACCGGTTAATTTTTAATTCCGCCCCTCCGCGGCTCCCTTGCTGCCGGAGGGCTGGCTGCGGGTTCCTTCCCCCTTCCCCCAGTCCTGCCTGGCCTCATTTCCTCTTTTCAAAGCCCGGCCTTCCCCTTTGCAGCTCCTTCCCCGCACCCAGCGCGCCAGGGTGGGTGCCCGAGCCAGCCCCGCACCCACCGAGCCACAAATCCCTTGGCGACATCCCCGGGGACGTCCCCCAGGGACAGGGATGCTGCGCGGGCGGCGCCACCCGGAGAGGGATTTCTCCTCATCCAGGGCTCCTCCCGCAGCCTCCCAGGGTGGGCTCTGCCCCTCCTGCCTTCGAATCCCTGGAAAACGCCGTGCCCGGCTGGCACCCCCGTCCGGGGGACGCGGCTGTGCCGGCTGTCCCCGCGCTGGGGACAAGGGTTTGGCGCTGGCAGCCCCGCGTTGCCGGGCGCAGCTGGAGCGGGCAGCTGTTCCCTTTCCGCCCGCCCGCTCCCGGCATCCCCGAAGGTTTGCACAAGGCAGGAAATGTCAGCAATGCGCTCCGCTTAATGGCACTTCACCCGCGGCTCTCCTCAGAAATGCTCTGCCGAGCGTGGCCGGCACGGAGCGGGAGCAGGAGGCCGGGAGCAGCTCTCGGCAACCTGCTGCATTCCCAGCCGATGAGAGCGCCTGGGAGCGCGGGGTGGTGGTGTGGGAGCCGGGATGTGCAGCCCGGAGAAATCCCTGCGGCCGTGATTAGCAGGGCAGGGAGCGCCCCAAACCCTTCAGTCCCCTCCAACTCCTTCTGAATGCCCCAAAACCCCTTTCAGTCCCCCTCAAAATCCTCTCGGTCCCCTCCAACCCCTTTTGAATGCCCCAAAACCCCTTTCAGTCCCCCTCAAAACCCTTTCCATCCCCTCCAACCCCTTTTGATTTCCCCAAAACTACTTTCAGTCACCCTCAAGACCATTTCAGTCCCCTCCAACCCCTTTTAATTCTCCTAAAATCACTTCCAGTCACCCTCAAGACCATTTCAGTTGTCCCCAACCCCTTTTGATTCCCCCAAACCACCTTCTGATTCCCCCCAAGAACCCTTTCAGTCCCCCTCAAAACCCTCTCAGTCCCTCCAACCCCTTTTGATTCTCACAAAGTCACTTTCAGTCACCCTCAAGACCATTTCAGTCCCCTCCAACCCCTTTTGACTCCCCCAAAAAACCCTTTCAGTCACCCTCAAGACCATTTCAGTTGTCCCCAACCCCTTTTGATTCCCCCTTCTGATTCCCCCCAAGAACCTTTTCAATCCTCAAAACCATTTCAGTCCCCTCCAACCCCTTTTGATTCCCCTAAAACCCCTTTCAGTCCCCCTCAAAACCCTCTCAGTCCCTCCAACCCCTTTTGATTCTCACAAAATCACTTTCAGTCAACCTCAAGACCCTTTCAGTTGTCCCCAACCCCTTTTGATTCCCCCAAAACCCCTTTCAGTCAACCTCAAGACCCTTTCAGTTGTCCTCAACCCCTTTTGATTCCCCCTTCTGATTGCCCCCAAGAACCCTTTCAATCCTCCTCAAAACCATTCCAGTCCTCTCTAACTCTTTTCAACCCCTCCAAAAGCCCTTTGGATTCCCCCAAACTCTTTCAGTTGTCCCCAAAACCCTTTCAATCCCCCCAGCAGCTGCCTCTTGGCCTCCCTGGATTTGGGATGTGGAAATCCCTCGATGCCTGGGCTCCCCAAGCTCCCTTTCTGCAGGGCCCTGGTGGCTGGCTGGCAGTGTCCCTGGGATCGGTGTTAACGAATTATCCGTGCTCCAAGCTGCTCCGTGCCAGTGGGATGGGAGCCACAGCCTTTCCATCCCCTTGGCCAGCCCCCAGCTCCTGGCTGCTCTGTCCCTGGCAGGAGTCCCCACCCCTGGCCCTGTTTCTGATGAACCAGGGCAGTAAGCTGTAAAACCGTGATTATTTTTTGGCAAGGGTGACTCGTGTTGTCCCCAGGGAGGAAGCACGGTCAAAGCACGGTGGTGGCTGCCCTTCACACCCTCTGCATCCCTGGGGGTGTCCCTGGGGGTGTCCCCATCCCTGTGGGAGTGCTGAGGGTCTGGAGGAGGCTGCTGTGGCCTCACTCCTGGTGTGTGAAATTGGGCTGCAGGTGCCTGACGCTGTTTCGGGGAAAGGGTGGGTTTTGTTTGCTCCTTGCCTTCCTGTGTGGAAGAGGAAAAGCCACTTGTGGCAGCCAGCAGGACTCAGCGGCCGGACACGGTCAGGGAGGAGCGTCCCCGGTCTGGAAGCGGAGCCGGGCTCACCCCGTGCTGGCAGCTGGGGCCAAGCACCCCCGTGGAAGCCTTTGGCAACCTCTAGCCCAGCCTCACCCTCAGGGCTTTGCCTCTACAAGGTCCCTGTTCTGTGGGCACTGTCAGGGCTGCAGGCTTTGCTCACCCATGGCCATGGGGGTCCTGTGGGTTGGGTGGTGGCCAGGCTGTGGCTGGTGGCACTGACAGACTGTCCCTTGTCCTTCCAGCACGGGGAGCAGCGACCCGTACTGCATCGTGAAGATCGATGATGAGACCATCATCAGGTGAGTGGCCCGGGTCCCTGGCTGGTCCCTAAAACTGCTGGAGCCCCAAACCTTGCTCCTGGCACATGTCTCCATCTGCTGCGGGCACATTGTTGTTATTATTATTGTTAAGATCATTAGTTATTATTATTTATCATTCATTTTTATTCTCGACTTTGGGCTGAGATGCTCCTGCAGACACAGAAGTGTTTAACAGCTCATGGCCACTTCCCCTATACCCCACCCCTGTGTCTTGCCAGCCCAGAGCCACAGGACAGGACAAGGACAGGGACAGAGACTCATCCCTGCTCCAGCTGAGGGTTCCACACTCTGGGTGCTGCCCCCAGCCATGTGTCCCCAAAAGCTGGGAAGGTCCCAGGGCTGGGGAGCAGCCCAGAGAGGGAGCCCTGTCACCAGTGCCACCTGCCCCACAGGACTGCCACGGTGTGGAAGACGCTGTCCCCGTTCTGGGGGGAGGAGTACGAGGTGCAGCTGCAGCCCGGCTTCCACAGCATCTCCATCTACGTCATGGACGAGGACGCGCTCAGGTGTGCTGGGGCCCGGCCTGGTGACACTCATGGGTGCCTTTGGCTCCCTGCACGCTCAGCCCTGGTGCTGGCACCAGAGAATCCACTCCTGGCCGTGCTGCCCTGGGCTTTGGGGCACAGATGGGTGAAGCTGTCTCCCAAGGATGCTGTCCAGCTGGCAGCAGAGGGTGGCTGATGTGCTCTGTGGGGGCCCCAGTCCAGGTTCCCCCAAAGTGGGGGCTGTCCTACCTGGGCACCGGTCCCATGCCGTGTCCTGCTTCCCACTTCTGTTTTCCAGCCGTGACGACATTATTGGGAAGGTCTGCATCACCCGGGACATGCTGGCAGAGCACCCCAAGGGTAGGGGAAAGAGCAGCTGGGGGGTCCCAGGAGGGACCCATCCCCCAGCCCTTGGACAAGCTGGTCCTGAGGGGCTCCCCAATGACCCCTGGGTGGGGATCCCCCTTTTCCCACAGGGTACAGCGGCTGGATGAGCCTCAGCGAGGTGGACCCTGATGAGGAGGTGCAGGGGGAGATCCACCTGCGGGTGGAGGTGCTGGGCAGCCAGGGCGGCCGGCGGCTGCGCTGCTCCGTGCTGGAGGCCAGGTGAGGGGGGACACAGGGTCACAGGGGCTGGGTGTGCAGCTGGGACATGGGTGCTGAGCCTGAGCTGCTCCATGACTCAGTTTCCTCGATGTATCCAGCCCTCTGGGTGCAGAGCATCCTCCTCATCCCTGAGCAGGTTCTGGGCGTGCTGGGGCAGGGTCTACCTCATCCGCAGCTCTTTGGGACATACATCTCGAGATTCCCTGAGAGGGGAGCGGGTGCCAGGGGTGCCTGTGGGTATTTTGGGGGGGTTGCTGGTGAATTCCCCCTCTTCTCGGCAGGGATTTGGCCAGGAAGGACCGGAATGGGGCCTCCGACCCCTTTGTCCGCCTGCGCTACAACGGGAAGACACAGGAGAGCACCGTGAGTGCGGCTTCAGCCATGCCCAGCCTGCCGAGGCTGCAATCAACCCACAGGGAACCCAGAGCCACCCCCAGCTTGGTGTCCCTGAGGAACAGACCCAGCAGGAGGGGACAAATCTGTTGCTGCCTTTGCAGGTGGTCAAGAAGTCCTGTTACCCACGCTGGAACGAGACCTTCGAGTTCGAGCTGGCCGGGCCCGCCGGGGAGAAGCTCTGCGTGGAGGTGTGGGACTGGGACCTCGTCGGCAGGAACGACTTCCTGGGCAAGGTGAGCCCCAAACCCTTCCAGTGCTGCCGGGGTCGTGCCCAGCTGCTCACCCAGCCCTCTCTGCCTCCCCCTCCCAGGTGGTGTTCAGCATCCAGGGGCTGGAAGCAGCTGGGCAGGAGGAGGGGTGGTTCAGGCTGTGGCCGGACAAGTCCAAGCCGACAGAGGACGAGTGAGTTTTGGCACAGGGTGTTGGGGTGTGCTGGGGCAGTCCCAGTGCCCTCAGGGGCATTGGGGTGGGGGGGTTTCCTGGGAAGTATCATCACTTTGGAGGGGCAGTCTGGGGTTTCGGGTCACCTTCTGCTTGGTGAAGTAACCACCCCTCCCTCCACCCCTCCCTCCACCAATCTATCTATCTATCCTTTCATCATCCATCTCTCCATCCATCTCTCCATCCATCCATCCCAATCCATCCATCCACCCACCCATCCATCATCCTTCCACCCACCCCGTGCTCCTGCAGGCGCCGAGGCAGCCTGGGCTCGCTGCAGCTGCAGGTGAAGCTCCGGGATGAGACAGTGCTCCCCTCCCACTGCTACCAGCCCCTGGTGCAGCTGCTGTGCCAGGAGGTGAAGTTGGGGCGCCAGGTGAGGGCTCCATGCCCAGCCCTGCTGGAGCACCCACATTTCCCAGCTCTGTGCCAGCCTGCCTCGGGCTGTCACCTTATGGTGCCTGTCCCCTCCAGGATGGCCAAGTGCACCTGGTCACCCTGCTGGACGAAACCACCACGGCCGAGTGCCGGCAGGAGGTCGCCATCAGCTTGGTCAAACTCTTCCTGGGCCAGGGGCTGGTCAAGGAGTTCCTGGACCTGCTCTTCGAGCTGGAGCTGGCCAAGCCCTGTAAGGCTGGAGTGGGGAGCGGAGCTGGAGGCTTCCTTATCATCTCCTGGGGCTGCCAAACCTCCAGGGCCTTTTGTGGGGATTTTTTGGGGGTGATGGTCGAGGCTCAGCCATCACGCTGTGGAATCTGTTGGGTTTATCCCAGCAATTCATGGGCTGAGGTTGGTGGAGGAGCAGGTGGTTTGAGGTTAGGAAATCCCCACAACCCCCATGGAAATGGCCAGGGGGTTAGGGCACAGCCTCTAGGAGTGACCCCCACAATTGCAGCTGCCCAGGGATGATGACCTGTGGCCGTCCCCCAGGTCATGGACCCTCTCCTGTTTTGCAGGTGAGCCCAACACTCTGTTCAGGAGCAACTCCCTGGCCTCCAAGTCGATGGAGTCCTTCCTCAAGGTGCCACACCACCCAAAACCTGCTCTTCCCGTGTCATCCTGGCCCTGGGCTGTTCCCAGGGGAGAACTGGGAGGGCTGGTGTGCTTGTGCCTTCCCCCGGGGCTGGGAGGCTGGAGAATATCCACTGGGTGACCCTGGGGGTGTCTGATGGGGGCCAGATCTGTGGCCCATCCCTGTCCCCTGTGTGGTCCCCCTGCAGGTGACAGGGATGCCGTACCTGCACTTTGTGCTGGGGCCCACCATCGCCCGCGTGTTCGAGGAGAGGAAATACGTGGAGCTGGACCCCGGCAAGGTGGAGATCAAAGACGTCGGGTAAGGGGCTCGTGGGGTGGCAGGGCAGGGGTGGCCCCAGCGCTGGGGGTGACAGTGAGGGGGCCCGCAGGTGCTCGGGGCTGCACCGGGTGCAGACGGAGGGCGAGGTGATCGAGCAGGGCCGGCAGCACCTGCAGTCCTACCTGGGCGAGCTCCTGGACGCCATCGTCAGGTCGGCCCCGGCGTGTCCCCCCCTCATCCGCGCCGCCTTCCGCCAGCTCTTCCAGCGCGTCGGGGAGCGCTTCCCGCAGCACCAGGTCGGGCTGTGGCGGGGGATGGTGTGGGGACATCCCCAGGGGACAGGGACATCCCCAGGGGACAGGGCTCTCTGGTTGTGGTCAATGGGGTCGGTCCCCTCTTGGGGAGGGCGGCAAACAGCAGCCGCGGACCCCGGAGCATGGCTGTCTGTGGGGTTGTCCCACGCCGGGAGAGACCCTCACGTGTGTTCCCCACGCCCTCGGTGGTCACAGCACGCCAAATTTGTGGCTGTCACCAGCTTCCTGTGCCTGCGCTTCTTCTCTCCGGCCGTGATGACCCCCAAGCTGTTCCAGCTGCGGGACGCACACGCGGACGCGCGGACCGGCCGCACGCTGCTGCTGCTGGCCAAGGTGAGCCGGGGGACCCGGGCCGGGGCTGTGGGGTGCCTGGCTGGGGACAGCCGGGTGTCCCGGCGGTGACGCTGCCACCCGCGGGTCCCCAGGCCATCCAGCTGGTCGGGAACATGGAGCCGGCGGCCGGGCGCGCCAAGGAGCCCTGGCTGTCGCCGCTGCTGCCCGCCCTGCAGCAGGGCACGGCCCGCATGAGGGACTTCATCACCCGCCTGGTGGGCACGGAGGAGGACAGGGGCGAGGAGGAGGCCCCGCTGGGCCCCCCCCCGGCCGTGCTGAAGGAGGGGCTGCTCCTCGTGCACAAGACACGGGGCAAGGGGCCGCCGCTCGCTGCTGCCGCCGGCAAGAAACTGCATTTCTGCCTCACCGGGGAGTCCCTGAGCTTCGGCAAGAGCCCCAGCGCGGAGGTACGGGCGTGCTGGGGGGGCGAGGGGGTGGCAGCGGGGTGGCACTGACCCCCTCTGTGCGTGTCCCCTCCATCAGCGTCTCGGTGCCATCGCGCTGGGCGACATCCTGGCGGCCGAGAAGGTGGAGGAGAAGAGCTTCGGCAGCTCGCACGTCATGCAGGTGGTGTTCATGGCCCCGGGCGGGCAGCAGGAGACAGCCTACCTGCAGTGCAAGGTGCGCCGGGGACAGCGGTGTCACAGCCCGGGCCGCGTCACAGCCCGGTGACTGTCACTGCAGTCCCTCTGGGTGTCCCCACACCCGCAGTGTGTCAACGAGCTGAACCAGTGGCTGTCAGCCCTGCGCAAGGTGTGCGGCAACAACCCCCGCGTGCTCCGCTCCTACCACCCCGGCGTGTTCCGCGGCGACAAGTGGAGCTGCTGCCACCAGCGGGACAGGACAGGTACGGGGAGGTGGCCCCGGAGCCCCGGGGGGTCCCCCCGTGTGGTGACCCTGCTGTCCCGCAGGGCTGGGGTGTGACCGGACCCGGCACGGCGTCACCCTGCAGGACTGGAGTGACCCGCTGGACCCCACCGGGGAGGCTCAGCGCCTCTTCCAGCACCTCCAGGGCCTCCGGGGCACCCTCAGGTGAGCCCCTGCCTCCGGGAGCCCCCACCTCCCCTGCAGCCCCTTCTCCTCCTGCCACGGGCCCGTCCCTGTCCTCCCCCTCTCCCCAGGGACAAGTACTGGGAGCTGCTGGAGCCCGGGGACGCCCAGAGCGGCCCCCGAGGGGAAGGTAGGCTTGGCCGGGGGGGGGTTGGGGGGTCCTCTTGGGGATGTTGTGGTTGGGAGATGTCCCCAGGGGTCACGGGGGGCTGTGGGCTCTCAGTGTCCCTCCCTGTCCCGCAGACGCTCCCCTGCCCGAGGGGCTGAGCCGGCTCTTCGCGGTGCTGGGGGACCTGGAGCGCTGTCACCGCCGGGCGCAGCCCCCGCCGCCGCCGGCCCCGGCCCTGCTGCAGCTGCAGACGTGAGGG
>VXBQ01008377.1:88410-107348 GCA_013400175.1 Phainopepla nitens
GGGCCTCCGGGGCACCCTCAGGTGAGCCCCTGCCTCCGGGACCCCCCACCTCCCCTGCAGCCCCTTCTCCTCCTGCCACGGGCCCGTCCCTGTCCTCCCCCTCTCCCCAGGGACAAGTACTGGGAGCTGCTGGAGCCCGGGGACGCCCAGAGCGGCCCCCGAGGGGAAGGTAGGCTTGGCCGGGGGGGGGTTGGGGGGTCCTCTTGGGGATGTTGTGGTTGGGAGATGTCCCCAGGGGTCACGGGGGGCTGTGGGCTCTCAGTGTCCCTCCCTGTCCCGCAGACGCTCCCCTGCCCGAGGGGCTGAGCCGGCTCTTCGCGGTGCTGGGGGACCTGGAGCGCTGTCACCGCCGGGCGCAGCCCCCGCCGCCGCCGGCCCCGGCCCTGCTGCAGCTGCAGACGTGAGGGAGCCGCTGTCCCTTCCTGCGGCCCCGGGTCCCGCGGCCGTGGCAATAAAGGCACTTTGTACCCTGCGGCCCTGTCCGTCTGTCTGGTGGGGCTGGGAGCTGGGTGCGGGGCTGCCCGGAGCGCTGCTGCTGGCACCGGTGGTGCCGCTGGTGACAGCCACACCAGTGACACCTCTTAGGGTCCTGCTGGTGCCATTTCTGGTGGTGGCATCTCTGGTGGCTCTGCTGGTGGCCTGAGGAGAGCACTGCTGGGGGTTCTCTTGCACTGCTGCCGTTGCTTGATGTCCCTGCTGGTGCCATTTCTGATGGCCCTGCTGCTGGTTCCGTCGGTGCCATCTCTGGTGGTTCTATTGGTGGCAGCAGTGCTGGTTCTGTGGTGGCATCCCTGGGGCCTCTGCTCGTGGCCCTGCTGCTGGCGCTGGTGCTGTGACCGGCTGCTGCCAGCTGGTCCCCGCGGTGGTTTCCCCCGTGGGGACACCGCTGATGGCGTCCTTGGTGCGTGTTCTCCTCCTGGCACCGCCGATGGCCGCACTCTGCTGCGGGGGCTGTCCCTGTCCCCCCGCCCCGCCGTCACCTCCGCGGTGCCTGCGGCGAGTCCTCCCGCCCGCCTGGGGGCGCTGTGGGGCCGCCAGAGGCACCGAGCGGGCGGAAGTGACGTAGCGGAAGCGAAGCTGCGGCCGCCATAGCAACGGCGGGATGAACGCGCCTCCGGCCTTCGAGTCCTTCCTGCTCTTCGAGGGCGAGAAAAAGTGAGGGGATAGCGGGGGCGGCTGGCTAAACCCTGGCTAAACCCTGACTAAACGCTGATCAGGCCGCGCGGGGCTGCGGGAGGGAGCCCGGCCTTCCCCCCCGTTCCCTGCCCGCTCGGGTCGGTAACGGGCCTGAATCCCCCTGTCCCCTCAGGATCACCATCAACAAGGACACCAAGGTGCCCAACGCCTGCTTGTTCACCATCAACAAGGAGGACCACACGCTGGGGAACATCATCAAGTCGTGAGTTGCCGCGGGGAGGAGATGCCGGGGGAGGTTTGGGGCTCTCCCTGCCCTCATTTGGCTGTTCTGGGTTTTGTTGTTCCCGCTGCAGGCAGCTGCTCAAGGACCCGCAGGTGCTGTTTGCAGGGTACAAGGTCCCCCACCCTCTGGAACATAAAATTATCATCCGCGTGCAAACCACCCCGGATTACAGCCCGCAGGAGGCTTTCACCAACGCCATCACGGACCTGATCAGCGAGCTCTCCCTGCTGGAGGAGAGGTTCCGGGTAAAGTTGGGGTTTTTTTCCTTAAAACTGTTTGGGCTTAGTGTAATTAATCAAAGGCATGGAGTCCTGTGTCTTAAAGCTNTCATCACCTGGAGCTGGAATTGGACAATTAACTCCAATGTGCTGATGGACCAAAACCTATAAAGATGTGAGGCCTCGTGCCCGGGGATCCATTTTGTGCCCATTTGTGGGTTTGACTTGGGTGCAGCCCCAAGGGGTTCCTGCACTGCCCAAGCTGGATCCTTTCAATAAATCCCTTTTATCCTTTTATTCTACCCAGTCTCTGTTTCCAGGTCTGCCTTCCCAGGCATCTTTATTTATTGCTTTAGCCCCTGAATTCTGAGATTTAATCTGCCCAAAGTATTACTCAGACAAAGTCAGGGAGACTGGGACTGAGACAGAACCTCTGCTGTGCTGGGAAAAGGCACCAGGGCACCAGTTTGTAAATAAGTTTTGGTTTTAATTTCACTATTATTTTTCTGGTTGCTGTAGAGATTTCCCCTGTGGGTTGTTGTGATTCACAGAAGAGCCAGGAATGATTAAACACCCACCTCCAGCTCAGCAACAACTCTTGCCTTAGCATGTGTATTTTTGCTTTTGCTTTACAGGTTGCTATTAAGGACAAACAAGAAGGAATTGAGTAAAATACCCCCTTTGGAGCAGACTGAGGCAGAATGACATGGCTGTTATTGGATGAAATATTGAACTCTCTGTTCATGGCAAATATTTCCCCCCTTGTCTCACTTTTGTTTAATTTTTGACAACAAGATTTTGAGTTTGTTGTGGTTTTTTTTTTTTTTTCACAGCAGACAGGCACTTTGCCAAGAGGATAAATGTCATGTTGGATTTGGTGGATCAGTCATTAAAGTGATTTTTAGTTTTCTAATTTTAGCCTTAAGGCAAATATTTGTCCTGGGCTGTTGGGGAGGTTGTTGTGGGTACAATTCCAGCATGAGGAGCTGCTCTTTGCTTTTCCTGCCAAAAAACTCCAGGCACTGCCAGCTGAACTGGTATTCTGTTTTATTAAGTGTCATTTCTATAAAACAAATGCACAAATTGTGAAAACTTACAGTAAAAGAAACCAGATGTTTACAATGAACTGATGAGTTTAACAAACTCTTACCTTGGTGGTTTTTTCTTTTTTTTTTTTTTTTGTTTCTTTTTTTATTTTTCCCTCCATCTTGCACATAAAGCTGGTCTAGAAAACGTTCATGGGCACACGGGTAACAGTCACTAATACTGCACTAGGTGAAAGCACAGGGGTGGAGAAAGCACAGGGGACTATAACTTCTTCCAGATTGCTGTAATGTTGACACTGGTGAGCACCACCAGGTAGGTGAAGGCAGGGTCTGCTACCACGTTGTTCACCAGGATTTCAGGAGGCTGCTCCCCGTTCACACGCAGCTCTGGCCACTTGAGGATCTGGGGGGACAGCAGAGGGGATCAAGGAAATGTTCCTCTGCCTAGCCTGAGGTGTTTTGTTCCTCGAGAGAGCACAGCTCTCAGTTTGTAGCCGTGAAAAAAAGCTTCCAGGATTTTATGAAAAAATGGATTTTTATGAATGTATAAAGTAAATAATGTTATAGTTTATCACAGGATGAAAAAGTAAGTTTTAGGTCTTTTAATATTAAAATAGAGGACTTTTAGATGTTAATTTCTTCCTTCTTTTCCATCTGCTCCATTTTCTACAGTTTTGATAGCACAATGATTAGTTAAACAAAGCCACAGTACAAAAGTTACGTGGCTAACAAATAATTATTAATTAATAATAAATTAAAAACATATGTTAAATACATGATAAAACTTGATTAGATAAAATATCTATATAAAAGTCCTTAAAATCATCCATTTTATATCTTACTGGCACATACCCTTAAAATAGCCCAGTCTTGCTAGCACATAACCTTGAAGTGCCCAGGTCTTACTATGCACATTTTTCTGTGTGTGCCAAGCCTGTCATCATCTAAGGCTCTAAATGATGATAAAAAAATAATAAACAACTACAACCCAAAAGCAACACATCCCACTTATCTCATTTTCAACCCTAGCACAAAACACCTAAAAGATTTCCCTATCAAGAACCCAAAATACAAAAAGAATTTTAACATCCTACAGTGCCGTGTCTGAGGGGGAGAGGGGGCCCTGGGCATCCTGAGGGAGAGGCTCTTCCCTTTTCTGAGGGGCTGGTGCAGCTGGGTGATGTTCCTGAAGGGCCAGGCTTTAGTGCAGGGAGGGACAAGTGACAACAGCTGCACCTCAGTGCCAGAGGAACTGACTGAGCTTGGCAGTGCACTTCAAAAAACCTGAGGAGTCACAGAATGCTGAGGCTGGAAAAGACCTCCCAGAGCTCTGAGTGCCACCTCCAGGGATGGTGGCTCCCTTGCCATGCCTGAATAACCCTTCCAGTGAAGAAATAATGAACACTGGGTCACTTCATACCTCTGAGGCAGCTCCAGAGCAGTGGGTGAGAGCCTTTGGAGTGTTTGTGACTGTCCTTTCAGAGGGACGGGCAAGGGAACAGTGACTGCCCAAAGGAGAGCTGTCTCCAGAGGGAAATACTGGGCAGAAAAGGGGTGAGAAACCCTTTCCTGCCAGGGAATGTTCACTCTGGCTCTCCTCCCTGGGGGCTGTGGTGCCTGCACACTGTGCTTTTGTGCTCCTCAGCTTAACCATCACTTTTTTAGGGCTGTTTTGGGAAGAGCTGCAGGGGGTGGCAGATTTGCTTTGCAGCTCCTCGTTCCTGTCCCAACAACTGGCCTTGGCCAGCACTCTGGAGATTGCTTTTAATTGCTTGTGAGGGTCATGTGTGGAAACACAAGGCATGTTGTGGGATAGGCCTGCTCAGGAGAGTGGGCTCAGCTGCCCTGGGGTGGAAGGGAGGTCAGAGAGCAGCTCAGACCCACCTGTGAGGGAGAGATCCTGCGCTCCGAGCGCTTTCCCTTCGCAGAGCCCCAGGCCGTGGTGTAGCTGGAGAGGTTGTACATCCACACACTGCCCTCCTCATCCCCACAGAACACGTACTCTTTTGCTGTGAGAGAAGAAGAAAAAGCTGGGAAACGAGCGTGGAGCTGGGAGTCTGTTGTGCTGTAAAGCAGAGCTCCAGGAGAGCTGCAGGATCCCAATGGAGGGTTTCAGCAAAATTCTCTTACTAGCACAAAAATATGAATCTAGCTTGCTCTGCAAGAATTCATTTGAAGATAAACCAGCTATCTTTAATGTAGAAAAGCTGGTGCTACATGCTTTGGGATTTCTTCTGACTTTTTTTAGACTGGTTTTGGGAAGTGCTGACCGGACTAGGTTTGTTTGTTCCTTGTCAGTCTCCAAATGTGGGACACCCCTGCCCACAGATGCATCCCAGTGGCTCCACAGGGCCCAGCCCTGAGCTCTGTGCTTTGAAAACCTGTGCAAGAAGGACCTCCCAGCCTTGACTGTCCCCCCCTTGTCAGGCAGATGGTGCAGCTGTAATTATTTATTACTGGTGTTATTTCCACCCAGCTGGTGCTGGGCTGAGGCTGCGCAGTGCTGGAGCTGCACTGCAGAGCTGCACAGGGGAGGGCAGAGCTCTGATGGGCTCTGGAACCCAGGGCTCTGCCTCCAGCACAGGGGAGAGCAGAGCTCTGATGGGCTCTGGAATCCAGGGCTCTGCCTCCAGCACAGGGGAGAGCAGAGCTCTGATGGGCTCTGGAATCCAGGGCTCTGCCTCCAGCTCCAGGCTGCTGCCATGGATCAAAGGAGAGCCATGGACAACTGGGCAGAGCATTACCCAGGAAATGAGTGCTCCTACCTGGGCAGGTGCTGAGTGTCAGGTAGGACATGTCTGTTGTGGACCACTCCAGCTCAGCCAGAATAAATGCAGACATTGTCCTTTGGCATCCTTTTCCCTTGGCATCAAAAGACCTGCTCCAGCTCCACAGGTATATGCATCCTGGTTTGGAGCTCTTGGAAACTAGGGAAGAAAGGCAGGGAGAGGCTGTGGCAGCTGCTGGGGAGCAAAGTGCATCCAGACAGAGGTAGTGCATCCAGAATATGCATTTCAAGCCATGGGATCTGATCCAGCAGCAACTGTTTCCACCTGCTTTACCTTATTTCAGGATAATTGTTGGTTGCAGAGAGATTTTCAGTGCTATGCTTATGTTCCTGAGCTGCAGAACAAGCGTGAGCTATTCAGAAAGAGCCAGCCTATAATGTGAAGCTCCCAGTTCCCATGAAAAAAAATACTGTTGCCACCAGCCCTTGAGCAGAAAGGGACTCTCCTCCCTTCCACTTTGGCACTGCTTGGCCAAGTGTGCTCTCAGAGATGTGTCCAGCTGATTTCCAGTCCTGTCCAAGCATCGGTTTGCAATCTAGGCCACATTTTTGGGAAGGACAAGTGAGTCTGGGAGAGAATTCCATCCTGTGCAGCCCCCTCCAAAGCTAAAGAGGCTGTCACAACCCTTTCAGCCCCTCTGCTTGTCATGCTGGCTTCACCCTGCACCCTTCACCAGTGCCCCAGTGTTTTTGGGATTGTGCTGTTGTGTTTATACTCACCAACGACATCATCATTGAGAAAAGCCAAACCATCAACCCTGTGGGATGTTGTCACACTTTCCTCATCAGGAAACTGGAATATGGCTTCAAAAGGCCTAGAGCAGGGGGAAGGGTGAAATGAGCCAAGTCCTGAACAACCAGCAGTGCTGCAGAACCTGCTGCAGAGCCCAGAAGGAAATCTGTGTGTTAGTGAGTCTCTTGCTAAGCTCAGGTACATTCCCACTTGAACTTACACTTTTGGTCACCTGGGTTTGTCAATACAGCAGAAGCCTGTTTGCTCAAGAGATTGCTGTTTCACTCCATCTCCTTTGCAGGCATTGGGATATTTGTCAGCAGGGCATGACTTTACTTGCTTCTTCCTTGTAATTTTGTCCTGAGCTCCCACAGGGTGCCAGTTTCCTGGGTTACCTCACGTACCAGGAGCAGGGGAGGCCTTACTGTGAGACTGGAAATCGATCCAAAAATTTACACTCCGTTACACTACCTGGAGGTGACACACCCTTAAGTTTTGGGGTATTGGATTACACTCCTGCCAGCCTTCCTGCAAAGCAGCTTGCAACACCTGCAGACTGCAGCTTTAACACAAACTCTGAACAGTCCTTGAGCATCATGCTCCTATTTTTTCTCTGGGAAGGGGAGGATGTTTTAAGTTCGGTAGGACGTGCCACTTTTGCTCAGACCTCCTCAATTAGAAATCATGCCTTTGCTAGGATTACCCCTTCTTGTTATGGAAAGCAAATGCACACCCCCAGCTTGTGGCTCTCACCTGCTTTTTTGTCCCTTATCCAGCTTTATGTTCCAGGCAAAGCAGCCACCTTCACAGCCTGCCAGCAGGTACTGCTCTGGGCAGGTGGGGACCAGGGCAATCCGTAGGGGGATAGAGGCAGTTTCCAGCACCAGCAGCTGGCTAAAAAAAAAAAAGCACAGAACAAGCAGTTAAGTGGTGCTGTGATGTGATAGTTACAGGCTCTTGGACTGGCCACATCTGGTTTTTGAACCTTTACCTTGCTTTGAAATTGTAGTCACAGTCTGGAATCCCAATATCCCAGAGTGCAATTCGCTTGTCATAGGATGCAGCTGTGGGACACAGAAGAGAAGCAGGTAGTGACACAGCTGCTCATCTGGCTCTTCTCCTGCTAGCTGGCAATCCTGCCTGAGTCACAGCCACCCTGCCTGAGTCACAGCCACCCTCTAAGGCTCCAGAGAGCTCATTAAAGCACAGCAGCAGTCCCTGAGGCTCCTGGGCCAGCACTTCCCAGACACTGTCACACATGCACAGTCAGTACTTTGTGTTCTTACCCTGTGCTCTAAGAGGGGCAGATAAAACAAAGTTTGTTTACTGGTGTCCATTACTGAGTTGTGGCTTCACAAGGTCTTTAGTTAGTGGTCCTCTGAGCTCATTTCTGGTCAGGGTTTTTAGTGGAATCTAAAATACGAGCTCCAACCTCTACTCTCAGGCAGACACCACTTTATTCCCCATATCTATGGCTTACTGTGTTCACATCCACAACAGCTCCCATTGCGAAAGTTAGGCACTGACAAAGGGTGAGAAACATGTCACCAAGCTGATACACTGGAAGCAGAAACAGTTTAACAGATTACTCTGAGTAACCTGGACCCTCATCAGATGGCAGCCCTCAAACTCAGAATTTGTTGGTGTCCTCTCTCCAAAAAGGATGCAAAGAATCTCCCCAAATTACTCTAAATTTTTCTATGAAATACAACTAGTCTTGCTGTCCACACCATTAGATGGCCGTGCTACCAACCTCCTTATCCCTTCCACCACCCTCCTTATCCTTTCCTCTGCTTTTGGAATTCCTTAGCTTTTTCTTGAAAAGTACCCCCTATTCTAAAAAGAATTCCACTTTTAATGGTTCACGTAGCACTCTAACCACTCCAGGATGTGGGTAATTGTAGGCAAGAGAAACAATGTGCTGTGGGGTGCAGGTGTGGCCTGAATGGCAATGGCTCTGTACCAGCTCACTGTACAGCCTGACAATGCAGTTGCAATTTGTAACAAGATGGTTCATTAACAGCCCATGAGCCACAGCCTCTGTGGGCCCCACTGTGTGTGGCAAAGCTCTCCTTGACATCAGGACCTGAATAGAAATCTCTGACAAGGCATGGAACTCACATTAAAAAAAATCAAAATCAATTAAATACATTGTTGGATAAAATGAACCCAAACAGCCCATAATAGGCTGCTGTGCTGGAGGAGAGCCCTGCCACTGCCTGGCTCCCAGCTGCCTGCTCTGCCATTCTTCTTACTGTTCCCTGTGGAACAGATCCACTACTGGGCTTGTTTGTGGCTAGTGTGCGTGCCAGCCACCCTGAGAGCCACCAAGGGGGCAACAGGAGCTGCTGCACCTCAGCTAAAGAGCCAGGCTCTGGCTGAAACAAGCTGTTCCTGCTGGAGATTGCTGCCACATGAGAGTAACAATGTTCTCTCCCTGTCCCTGCCTTTTGTTTGCGTGTCCCCGCTTGCCCTGGTGACAATTCCCCTGGTTAAGGAAGCCCTGACTTTTCCACATCAGAACTAAAACCAGGGATTCTGAAGCAGACTTACTGAAGAGGTGAGTCTCTTGGGTTGGGCTGAAGCAGACAGTAGCAATGGGCTTTTTGTGAGCCTTTATCTCTCCGTAGCAGAAGTCAGCTGCCACGTGGATCAGTTTGACAATGCCTCTCCTCCCTGCAGCTGCCAGGATGTTGTGAGCTTTCTTGCGGCTGTCGCCGGTTACCATTGTGAGGGTTGTCCATGCAACGCTGAAGAACTCCTGGCACAGGAGGAAAACAAGACTGGGGTGACAGAGAACTGCCAGCAGAGTGGTGGCTGTTAGTTCAGAGGAAAGACAGCTGTCACAAGTGCTACTCAGCTGAAGTGACACGACTATTTAAGATAGAGCATCAAAACTCAAGACAGCTCTCAGAAGAACGTAAACTAAAGGAAGAGGATGTTTATTCCTCTGGGCTGTCAAGCAGGCTTAGCAGCCAGACACACCTGTGTGAAGACTGGCAGGCTAATCTCCTAAACTGATAAAAAAATAAACCCAAATCAAGCTAAAAGGATAAGCAGACAATGTTTATTATCTATCTTCATCTTAACATCTGTCCACACTGACACTTTCAGACCTCTTTGTAATAAGTTTTATGCATGTGTGTAATTACTACAGGTTGTGGTATTCGCATTCAATGCTTACCCTTCCCACTTGCAACCCACCTCTGTAGCCACTTTATACTTTTTCAGCACCGTCCCTGTCTCACAATCAATCAGACAGACAGATTCCCCTCCACAGGTTGCCACAGTTCTAGAGGAGCTCACAATTGGATCTGAAAGAGGAAAATAATGGGTGAGAAGTTCCCAGATTCAGGGATAACACAGGAAGACTGCAGCTTATTACTGCCTGGTGCTCTCCCAGGCTCCTGTTTTCAAAGTCAAAGGAGAAACATGCAAGCAAGTCTCTTCCTGACAACGGAGACTAAGGCTTGAAGGAGCAGGGGTCTGAGGCATGGAGTCCGCTGGGATTCCAGAGCCAGGTGGTTCTGGGAATCCTGCAAACCTCTTTAAGAGCTCACCTTTCCTGGCTCCAGAGTCTAGCACTGGCTCGAAGACACAGGACCAGAGCTGCGTTTTAAAATCCTCGCGGCTGTTGCCTTTACTGTGACACTGAAGAAAATGCAATGGCTCTGCACTGACATCCTCCTACAATAAACCATCCACATTTAGAAAATTCATTCCCCTGACACGGTTTGCCTGTGATTGCCTTGACAGAACCCTCTACTGAACACAGCAATCTGAGTTAAACTCAAGTATTTTTCAGCCCTTCTGTGCTATGGAGAGCAGGAGAGACTGAGGTGCCACAATGCCCAAGACTCCTAAAGCAGCAGGGAGCTGTTTAGCAAAGGTGTGCCCAGCAGACCCCAACAGAGAGCCCCATTTCCTACACCAGAGAAATGTGAGAAACCCTTTAGATCCCCACTGGCCTGAGCTGAGGGGGAAACACCTTTCCCCATGCAGCCACTGGTTTGAGCTGAGAGCAAGGCTTGCCAGTCCCATTTCTAAGCACAGGCTTTCAGTGCACCACCTCGGAGTGCTGGTCCATCCATCCCCCAGAGGGGATCCACTGGGGTCTCCTGGGGGGTCCCTTCCTTCCCTTGATGCCTCTGAGAGATTTAAAACAATGACAAAAAAACCAAACCAAAACTCACAATGTATTTGGCCAACTATGAGCTCCAAGCTGTGCAGAGCTCTGCAGAAACCTCAAGGCAGCTCCTCCCACCACAAACCAAGAGGCCCAAAGCCAGTCCCAAGGGGGTTGATGGACGTACCTTGCGCTTGGAGTTCTTCACGGGGGTCAAGGTAACCACGCCGTTGTCCTGCTCCTGGCTTTTCTGTTCCTCTGTCATCTGGCTGGATCTTCTCTTGCTTTGCCCCTTGGGAAACTGCTCTCCATTCTTCTGTGTCCCTTCAGCTCCCTGCTCAGGGGTTGCCTCCTTGGCTGGCTGATTCGATGTTCTTGGTTTATCAGGAGCTGGGTCATCCTCCACATGACTGGATTTTCTGGGATTAACTGCAGCCTCCTCCTGGGTGTTTGCCTGGGTCTTGGACCTCTTGTTTCCAGGGCTTGATTTTGAATGATTTCTTTTCCTCTTGCTGGGTGTTACTGTGACCTATAAGGCATGTTGTCATGTTGTCAGGTTCTGCAGAAGGTTTTTAGCTTGCCCGAGATGTGCAGATAATTTGTAAGTCAAAGGTATTAATTATTCAAATGCAAGTACCCTCCCACAGTTACAGACTGGGTTCCAGGAATCAGACAGCCCAGAGCTGCAGGGTTCCTGGAGGCAGAAGCTAATGAAAACCATGCAGCCAGCCTCCTTTCCAGCTCCCTTCCCCTGTGTCAGTTATTTGCAATTTACATAAGATGTGGAAAAACAAATCTGGCCTATGGACCACAGGGGTTTAGTCTGTAGCCATTTCCAAGCAGGCAAACACCAGCAGAGTCTGGCCAGGCATCAGCCCAGGTCTCTAATTAAAATATCCCTTCCTAGAAGAGAGGTGGAGTGAGTAGGATAGTACCCATGAAATGTTTTTGGTCCCCTATGAGAATGGAAGCTCTCTGAGGGAGCAACTCGACCTTCACATTTCTGGGAAAGCTTCAATCTGGCTGTAAAGAAGAAGCCTGAGCTGTAGGATACAGGCTGGAGCCTGAGATTGCCCCTGTGGTTACCAAAGGGTCATAAATGTGAACTGACAAGAGCTGTTGAATTCCCAGGAAACAGAAAGAACATTGCTAATGTAACTGGAAAAATCACCTACCTGAGCCACGTCTTCTGCAGCTTCCCTGGGGCTTTCTGTGCTTTCTTCCTCATTCTCATCTGTCTTTTCCTCTGGTTCAGTATCAGAGTTTAACTCCAGACCCAGTGAGTGTGCCAGAAACTCTTCTGCAATCATTTTCACCTGAGAATCAAATATGTGGATATGTTAAAAAAGAAAAAAAGAAGAGAAAAAAAGCAACAGCATGTCAATCTCTGATGTGTCATTGCACAAAGAGCTTCTTTGCTGTTTTTAATATCTGTTCCCACTATTCTGTGTGAATTTCACAAGCAGTGGAGGAGTCTCCAGCTGACATTACATGACCCAAGAACTTCACTTTGTCATGGGCATTCAGAGTACACAGCTGTGGAAACAACAGCACAGCAATAAAACAAGACAAAGGAGAGATGGAAGTCTCAGTTGTGTGTATGAACATACAAATAAAACTAATATTATAAACTGAATGGTGTCTTTCCCCTCTGGGAGCAACTACACTTCCATCATTATCTTTTCTCTTTCATCAAGAGTAAAGGTTGCCATTAAACTAATTTGCAAATAATTAAGTATTAAGGATACTGGAGTCTGAATAATTAGTACAAGTATAATTATTGCTTATGAATTAAAAACAGTGTTTAATGACTGCTATTTCAACTTGGTGCACGTTTAGTCCTGGCGCTTCTGTAACTGCTTGACAAAGCAGTGAAGAAAGAGAAAAAGTGATACCACTTGTCAGCAAGAGCACCCAAATCCATGGAGTGCTTTAATCCAGCCCCTGCAGAACCAGGAGCAGGGTCCTTGCCTGGAGAACAGGAGGGTGGCTGGGATGTGGGATGTGGGATGTGACCTACCCGCCAGCGGGTGAACTCGCTGAGTGAGCTGGGGCCATACACCACATTGGTCTGTACTGACTTCAGGAACTTCTTCCTGATGGACTTCACCTGCTCAGCTGTGTATTTCTCAGGGAGTTGGTCACGGAAGAATTTTTCCCAGTGAGCAGTAACCTAGGCAGAAAGACTGAGTTTATTCAACAGAAAAGCACAAGAGACCTTGTGAAAGCATTTAAGAAGTGGCCAGCCCTGAGGGCTGCACCCTCTGTGATGGCATCAATTTAATTTTGTTTATTCATGTTCAGATCATCACTTCAGCTCACAAGAAAGTCAGTTCCTCTGTACCAAGCTGGAGTGAGTGTGGCTAAGCAGACACTGTCAGCATGGTTCCTTCTAGAGAGATACCTGGGCTCCAAAAGGCTGCTGACCCACAGGATGCTCACCTGCCAGCACAGTTTCCCACTGGAGTTTCTGGTGGGCAGTAACACATCCATCAGCATTTGGACCCAACAGACATTTTTACATTGAGACACAGGACTAAGAACTGGGCAGGCAGGTATAAATAACATCAGGGAAAGGTATCAGGGCACAGACACCACAAAAAGAACAGCACAGGGGAGAGTCTGGTGTCTCATTAAACAGCCATCCATGATCAGTTGATCATGATCAACCATGATCCCATGATCTGGGACAAGAGGCTGAGCAGCCCTCACAGAGACCCTTTGAGGTTCACAGGTTTTACTCAGACAAACACTCAGCACAACTCAACCCAGTTTTCAGTATTTGATTTTTCCCTCACTGTTACACAGAAGGAATTAAGAAGATCAATTAACTAGAATATGAATGGTAAGAGCAGTAATACACAAAAAAAACCAGCCAACCAAATGTTTTTCATAATTGAACAATAATTTTGCTCAAGATCACAATGATGTCTTGTGGGGACAATGTGTCAGGAGCTAAACTGTGTAGACAAATGAGTGAAAATAAAGTTCTAAATATTCACAACTGAAGAAGAAAGAACAAATCCTTGTTCCTGGTGTGTGCTGGAAAAAGCAAGATTATCCTGAGCTTGGTTTTGCGCTCCCCATTCCTGGGGCCTGGACAGTAACCTAAATTAGATAGAGAGGTGTTTGCAGCTGCTCTGGCAGCACCAGGCTTCTCCCATTCCAGAATGATGATCAGAGTGACCTGAAAAACTACAGGATCAGACAGACCTGCTTGGCCCTGCTCCTGTCACTTAAAGCAAAGGCAAATTGGCTGCACAGAACAGGTAGAGCAGATGCCAGCAGTGACCAGAGAAAGCAGCAGTAAGACATTTCCTGGGGGGCCCATTCTGCAGGCTGGGCTCAGATCATACCACAGGTACTGCAAACCAGCTCTGTCACTACACTGAGCACAGGATTTAGTTATTTCTGAGGTGTTTGGAGGTTAAGGAAATACCCCACATCTCACCTTGCTGGTGAGCTTACGGCTGTTGACACGCCTCACATGGTTGGCCAGTTTGGTTATGTCCTTGCCATTGAGCAGACGAAGATTTTGCAAAAGAAACATTACTTTATAGTCATCATTGAGCTAGAAAGAGAAAATATTGGAGTTACAAAATCTGTACATGTGGTACTCGCTTTACCTTCAGTCCTTGATTAAAATACAGCCTGTATGAGAATAATATATTTAGTAAGGAAAAGCTATTTCATAAAATCTCCTCAAGATTTTCAACTTGAATTTCACTTTTTAGGTTGGAATTAATGTTCTCTATGAGTTGGGATCTCCAGCTGCAGACAGAGCTGCCCAGCTCTCAGGCAGTGCTAACATCCAGCACAAGGTGGGGGCTGTGTAACTGCTCATCTGCTGGGCCTGACTGCAAGGGAGCTCTGTTCATATCCCTGAACTCTAAAACAGGGGAAGGCCTGTCCTGCCTCTAGTCAAGGAATTCCAGCAGGAATTCCTTGGGTCAGATGCATTTTAAGTCAGATAGTTCACCATACAGCCACACACATACTGCCAGTGTGCAACAGCAAATAAGCATGTGGGGATGGTGAGTGCCTGAGGCCAGTTTACAGCACAAGTAAAATCACTTTTGGATGTTTGACTTGTACAGTCAGCAGATTGTCTTGGGAGAAGTCAAAACCTAAACCAGACCAATCACCAAGTTTAAACCCTAATCTGAGGACCCAGCCTGCTTTTCTAGAGCACAGAGGGCACTACACCTAACACAGATATTAGGAAATAAAACTAGCATTAGATATTAGGAAAAAATTCTTTACTGTAAGGGTGGGGAGGCCCTGGCACAGGCTGCCCAGAGAAGCTGTGGCTGCCCCATCCCTAGGAATGTTTAAGACCAGACTGGACTGGGTTCTGAGCAGCATGGTTTAATGGAAGGTGTCCTTGCCCATGGCAGGGGAGTGGAACAAGACGAACATGAAGGTCCCTTCCAATCCAAACCACTCTGTGATTCTGTGTTTCTATAAGGACATCTCTACACAGTCATTACTGTATTTTACACTAGCATGAGCATAAGGTACTGTGCCTGATAAGCCACCTAAAACAGGACTTTGGCCTAGAGAATCAAGAGTTCCAGACATAGATTTTAATATCTGAGTGGTTTTAGGCAAGTCACTTCTGCAGATTGAGAAATAGTGGCACAAAGTGGTTAAATGTCACACAGAGGCTGGCTGTTTTCTCAAATGCCCTAGCACTTGGTGCCCAAGAACAATACCTAAGAACTTTGCACAACTGCTGTTTGTTTGCCTCTCTGTTTAATGTAAGGAGTGGGGTAACTCACTGTCAAGTACACATTGTTCTCATAGGTCAACTCCTCGAGCAGAGGGAACTGTTTCAGAGCAGTTACATCTTCCAGCTTGTTATTGTTGCAGTTCAGGACACGCAGGTCGGGGAGGGTTAGGCTGTTGGGAAATTTGTCCAGTAAATTATCAGAGAGATCAAGTTTCTGCAGGTGCCTCAGGCGGGAAAACAAGCGCGGGTCTAAATCTCCAGTCTTCAGTTGCAGCTTGGACAGGCTGAAAACAAAACAAAACAAACCTCCCATGAACTACCTGCAGCTCACTGGAAGAACAAATGCTGATTTCACAGCATAGACAGTCCCACCTGGTGGCACCTCAGTCCTGCAAACTCACTGGGTACAAGTGACCAAACCTGCTTTTTCAGGTGGCAGCATTCTGGATTGTGAGCACACTGCAGGACAGCTGATGTGTGTGAGCTAACAGCCACCATCAGAGATTCAGCTCTGCCAAAGTGCAATTAACCTGCAGTTCAGATCATCTCCTAGGGGTAACTGAGCTGGCTGGGAGCAGGAAATCACCAGAAAAGTTCTTATTTTATGGAAAAAAATTACTACATCTCTTAAAGGCTTGGTATTTCATTCCTGTGCAATGTTGATGCAACAGGACAAGCTCTGGCAATTCAAGACACTACATCCTCAGTGTACTCTGTCCACAGAAGGCACTACATTCATTATTTCACAGTTCAGGCCAAGTGCAAAGTGTGTGCCCAAATAATTTGGCTGTTTTCAAAGAATTAACTTGCCAAAAAAGGTGATTTTTCCATTTCTTTTATACTGAGATTTGCTGCAAAAACTTCCAATGGTAAATGTAGAAATTCACCCAACAAAATCCCAAGACTGTCACCAAAACAGAAGAACTCTATCCTGAAAGAGGAAGTGGTATAATATGGGTGAGGGGGAAAGAAATATCCCTTCTCTGTAAGAAAGTGAAAACTGCATATTATAAGCAGGGTCATTTTTATTTGGTTAGATCATTCAGGTGAGCTCCAAAGGGAGCTTCCAGTCCTGGCAGCCAACATCTCTTGAGGGCACAAGCCTGAGTTCCTTTAACAAACAGAATGTCTGTCTCTGATGACTAGTTAAAAAAATAGGCTTCTAGATATTAATGAAGTGTGAATAAATGAGACAAATAAATCCAGAAAGCAAGATCCCCTCTCCTTCACTTGCCATCTCAGAAGTGTAACCAGCCAGACAGAGCTGGTAAGAGAGGCTGAGGACAATCCAGCTGGCTGCAGAGCTGTGACTGTGTGTGTTCTTTTGGGGAAAAACTCCATGGTGTTCCCCAAACAGGCTTTCTGAAATACAATCCTTCAACATCACAGTACAAAGCTGTGTGGAGAAAGGCACACTCCAAAAATCCACAGCTTCAAACATCTCCCCACCACTCTGTTACCCAGATTACTGCAGTTGATACTCCTCAGACAAACATGTGAGTTTCTCACTAAAAATAACTGCTTTAGCACAAGGTAAACTGAAAGAAATAACTTTAAAGAGTACATGTGAAACCCAAACCCTCTGACATCAGCAACAAAAACAACAAAGGCACCAGCCAGAAATTGGCCAGCTGAGTCACTTGGATTGGCCAGCTCTGGAACACTGAAATTCCACTGCGTTAAACATTTGGAAAGACACATATTTGCAATGACCTCTGTTAAGGACCTCAGTGACAAAACTGTTTTTAGTGGTTCTTAAGTGATTCAGAGTTTATTCTCTCCCTCTGCAATGTTTGAGGTAGTAGGATAAGTGGATTTATAAGAGATGGAACATGATGGAGGGAGAGGAAAATGGAAGGGAAGTAATGCCAAAAATACTTAAAGAACCCTCTGAAATCCATGCTGGAAGATTCTCTTATTCACATTAAGCAATTGCTAGCAAAGATGCGAGGACTTTGGGGGTAGGAAATCAGGATCCAGCCTTGAGCAGTTTCATAGAGAGAATGGCAGCAAATACACAATAGAAATGGCAAAAAAAGGTGACATCTGCCAATAACCTCTTGAGTGAATGCAGTGCCACCACTGCTCACTGATCCTGCACTTGGAATGCCCTCTCAGCTCTGTGCCTTGAAACTCACTCTTTTAAAGTAAAAAAAAAAATATATGTTCAGGGGAAGAAAGACACACAGAAAAAAGGCATTGCCAAATTGAATTCATCTGGAGTTTTCCACGGGCCTGTCTGCACTTACTTCAGCGTCTCAATCTTTCGGAGCCTTGTAGATCTTGGAACTGCTCTTTCCAAAAGAAGTTCTGTAGTAATTTTTGACATTTTGAATCTCCACCTCTCTGCTGGAATCACTAATCAGTCAGCTGTAGGATGTCTTCTTTATCAGGGTTACCCTCCTGATAAAACAAATGGGAATAAGAGGAAATGCTTTCAATAGCTGCAAGAGAGGGGAAAAACATTTTTATGAGGTTATCTCCTGATTTTGCTGCTGTGTTGGAAGTCACCTTTTTTACTTGGTTGAAATGAATATGGCAGAGACTTTATTAGATTGGGCACAGGCTCCCAGCACACTCATCCAATCCATCTCCAAAATAACAGGGATGCATCCTCTGGCTGTTGGAGAGACAACACCTTGCTGCAGGTGAAAGTTGTCCATGAGTGATGGCACTCAGGATCAGGACAGCATCACAGGTACCTGTTTGTGCCTCTCCTGGGCTCTGCTCCAGGAATTCCAACACTCTTTCAAACAAAAAGCAGCAGAAAGAGTCAATACACCTGCTGTGAATGTTTTTCTCCCAAGAAAGTGACACTGCACTCAGTGGCCTGACCAGCTGGACAGACTCTTGGCTGACAGCTTCTAAATTCCCCAAAAATTTGGAAAACTGAACTAATAATCAGAAATTTAAACACACGTCAATCAAGGCTATCATTTCCTCATCAAGGAAGAAAAAATCAACAGTGTTTTCTGTCTTGTTGGTGATTAACTGATGTTTCAGGACACACACACACACACACAGAGGGATATGCTGATATTTGGAATAACAGTGCTGACAGGGCCAAAAGAGCTCCATGAAATGACTGGTTCAGGGCTTCCCACTCTTCCTGACACAGATTCCAAGAGAGGGAAATAAGAGAGAACAGAGCACCAAGGCCAGGCTCACTCCTGTCTCTCTGTGTTAGATCAACGCTGCCTGAATGCTGCTCCAGCACATCGTGAGGAGCACACGGGGCACTGAGCTGTCCTTGGGGCTGGATTCAGCAGCACCACACACCTACAGCCCCTGCAACATTGTCTGATGAGCAACGGGGCAACAATATTGAATACACTGAAATATTGTACACAAGCACAAAGAGCTGAACTGAAAACCGGTTTGAGCAGCAGCTGTTTGGGATTTGATTCTTCAAGCGACAGAGCTCTCGCTGCGAGCCAAACCACAGGGTCAGGCTGATCCAACCAAACCTCCCTCAGATCCTGTGCCGATAATAAATACGTGACACCAGTGAATGTGGATGCTCCTGTCGCTCTCTCTTTGGCACACTGACACCCCAGGCACAGCTGTGACACGGAGGGAGGGAGCTGCAGGGAAGGCCGGACATGGCATGCCCCATCCTCACAGCATCGCGGCTGATGCTGCGGAGGGTCCACGCGGTTACCGCGGGGGCTGCTGACCCCCGGGGTTCCTTCGCTGGGAACGGACCCCTCGTGCCCCACCGCAGCTCTCGGGACGGAGCCCCACAGCCGGGCATCCCCCTGACCTGACGGCGTTCGCTGGGAGCTGCCCTGCACGGCGCGGCCCAGCGCGCCCGGCACGGCTGGCGCTGCCCCGGCCCGCGATGCCCCGGCGCTGACAAGGCCACGGGCGCCGGG
>VXBQ01008377.1:107673-138375 GCA_013400175.1 Phainopepla nitens
GGGGCGGGGCGGCCGCGGGATCCCCGAGCCCGGAGCGGGGCCGCAGGGTCACACCGCGGGGACAGGGCCGAGCCCCGCCGGCGGCCGCCCCCGCTGGCTATTGTGAATTGTTCACCTCAATAACGCTCAGAAGCCGAGTGGGAGCTCACCTGAGCCTCACGTGTTACATTCACATTCATTTGTTACAGCTTAGCCTTGTGGCCTACGCGATTTTCACCAACTTTCCTCATTCAACATTTTTTGCTATGACAAACCATATCTCTGCAGCAATACCCACCATTACTGTCCTTATACCTGTGGCCCTGAGGATCATCGGTTCTTCCCTGCCTTTCCAGGATAAAGACATCACGAGGAAAGAAAAGGGGCTTCAAACAAGCAGCACAGAAAAAAAGAGCAGGGAACGGTTGTTCCCCAAAAGCAGCTGTAAAATTTCTCTTGCCTGCAAGAATTTGCAGAATGTGTCTGCACAATTTTCATGCTGCAGTACCAAGGTTGCATGGGTAAAAAATGGAAATATCTTATGGCTTTTTTTTTTCTTTTCCGTTGATATCTCCACAGGGAGAAGATAATTTCACTTACTGTCCAGCAACAGGCCTAGCTAAAGGAAATGAGCACTCGGAATTTGCTGGCTGGGCATTTCCCTTTCCAGGGGTGTTCCTGGTGGAGGAGTTCATTAGTGAAGATGAAGAGTGTGAGATAGTGGAACTGATGGATCGAGATGACTGGAAACCATCACAGTCTGGCCGAAAGAAACAGGTTGGACTTTAGAAGCACATCTTATCTTAGAACCCTCTGGAAAAGGAAAGCTGTTTCCAGTTAAAACCCAAAATATTGAGATGTTTCATTAAGTGTTTTCCTTTGAAAGCTTTACCTGAGATCAATAGCAAGAATTACCTGTAAATAAAACAAACTTCTTGCAAAAATACATTATAGTTACAACAAACAGTATTCGATGGTTTGTGTTCAAGCATTAAAGTTCACACAATCTCCAAGGGAAAGAAGTGAGTGTTCAGATTTGGTTTTACTTTATAAATCGAGAGAGATTAATGTAGATTCACTGAGTCCTTTTGCAACCTGGCAACGAGGTCACTGGAAGAGATGAGAACAGAACTCTGCAGGAACAGCTTCTCCAAAAAGCCTTGTCCTAGATTTTTCCTTTACACTAGCTTTTTCCTCCCTCTTCTTTTCCAACAGGACTATGGACCCAAAGTGAACTTCAAGAAACAAAGGCTGAAAGCCGGCAGCTTTACTGGCTTGCCAAGTTTCAGCAGGAAGATTGTGGCACAGATGAAGGCCTGTGCTGTGCTCAGTGGTTTCCTACCTGTGGAGCAGTGCAACCTGGACTACAGACCAGAGAGAGGCTCTGCCATCGAGCCCCACTTTGATGACTGGTGGCTCTGGGGGGAGCGCCTGGTCAGCCTGAACCTGCTCTCAAAAACGGTGCTCTCCATGTCCTGCGATTCAGAGGACACCATCCAATTATTTCCCATTTCCAGCGAGGAGGAATTAAACCCCCCTGCCTCTTTCACGCCTACATCAGCGCGCAGAAGCTCGGGAGAAGAGGGAACCACGTGCTCTTTGTCCGTGCCGGGGAAGGAGGTGAGTGTGGCCATCGTCCTGCCCCAGAGGTCGCTGGTGGTGCTGCACGGGGATGCGCGGTACAAGTGGAAACACGGCATCCACCGCAGGCACATCGAGCACCGCCGCGTCTGCATCACCTTCCGGGAGCTCTCTGCGGAGTTCAGCGCCGGGGGGAGGCACGAGGAACTGGGCAAAGAACTGCTGCAAACTGCTCTTTCCTTTCAAGGCAGACCCGTGTGACCGAGAGGTGGCATTTTGTTGGGAGAGGTGTAAAAGGAGGTGTGGAATTTGGATGACTCGGTTTATTTCTGAGGTGGGTGTAAAGGAACCAGGTGTGTGCAGAGATAAGCTCAATAAAATGAAAATTTAACAAAGAAATAAAAGAGGTGGGCTTTGAAACCTCCTGGGCAATGAGAGCTTTTAGGCCGAAGTCAGAAATGAGAGGTTGCATCCATTACCTGTGTTGCAACAAAAAAGCAAACAATCAGTTCCTAGACACTTAAAGGAACCCAAGAAAGTTGGAAATATTAAACAGAGTATCAACCAGCCCTTGACACAATTTCAGCCCAAGCCCAGCACAGATTTTAAGCTTTCCTGGCCCACACTTGATATTGTTAGACTGGTTTGAATGTTGCACCAAGCCCTGGGGATACAACTATCCCCTCACCCACCTCAGATAACTCCTACAGAGACCAGGTCTCAGGGGAGGAAGGTAAGCAGGTATCTCTCCACAGACAGCACAAAACACTGAGAACTAATTAAAGTAATTATCCTTTGCTGAAGATTCATGCTCTAACAATGAGGATTAATCACAAATTCCATGTGTGACCTGTATCTTCTGGGACCAAAGAGCAGCATTTGCAGAGGGTCAGTGCTGACTCTTCGGGCTTGGACAGAGATCAGACCAAAGGCCTGCACAGACTGTGTTATTTTCTGATCATTTGTCATCTCTGAACCCTGCTGTCAGCTCTCAGTAGCAAGAGTCTGATTTTGGGAATTAGCTGGGCAACAGACTGCAACCCTGGCAGCTATCATTTATTTTCCTGGCACCTCCAGCAGTCAGGTTTGAATCACGCCTCGTACCTAAGATTCAAGTAGTCATTTGCAGCAGAAGCTGATCTGAGGCCATCTGTCTGCTCTGAACATACTTCTGTGCTCTTGAAAATGAAGTTGTGCTGTGGAAGAAGTGTGATCCTTTAATAAACACGGTGGTGCCACGACAGCCCTTCAGCACAGTCTCACCTGCAGCAGGAAAACACCAGCTTGCCACCAGCAGGCAGTGCTGCCTGGCTTCTGTTGGTAAGGAAAGGGGACAGACAGATCTCAGTGTCCCTGCACTGCTGTGTTCTGCCCCACAAGAGCTTCCTTGGCACTGCACAGGATTTGCTGCACTGTAAAGTACTCCTGCCACAGGCACTGCCCTCTGCTTTTCACCCAGGACAGGGTCAATCAGGATTTTTTTCATCAGTTTAAGCCAAAAGATCCAACCAGAGCCCTTTGTGGGCTGCACCAAGCCAGGTTCAGTTTAATGCTAATTCCAGCAGGGTCCCATGGGCAGTCCCAAACTCCAAACCTGCATCCAGGTGGGCTGGTGAGTGTCCTCAAGTAGCTCCAGCAGCACTTCCAGCAGTCACAGCACATTCCCTCTAATGGAACCTCTTCACTGCAAACACAAACACATGACAGGCAGGCCACACCTGCTCACAGCAAGCTCTGTCCCAGGAGATTCCTCAGAGGCTGCAACTGGAAGAGGGTAGATCTAGATTAGGTATTTGGAAGAAATTCTTCCTGTGAGGGTGCTGAGGCCCTGGCACAGGTTGCCCAGAGAAGCTGTGGCTGCCCCTGGATCCCTGGCAGTGCCCAAGGCCAGGCTGGAGCAATCTGGTCTAGTGGAAGGTGTCCCTGCCCGTGGCAGGGGGCAGGAACTGGATGATCATTAAAGTCCCTTCCAAGCCAACCCATTCTGTCCAGCTCACTCCCAAAAGCAGGGAGTGAACTGAGAGCAGCAATTCCTCACTTTTCCTGCAGCCTGGCGTCCACAAGGCAATGTCCAGGCAGCAGGAGGAGCCTGCCAGCCTGGCACAGACACCCAGGGAGAAACCCAGCACAGGCTGTCACAGAGAGAGCAAACACTGCACCTGCATCCTCCTCACCCTCCCGTTCCAGGCCTCTCATGGATCTGCTCTCTGCTCACCACACTGCAGCAGCCAAGTGTTGCCATCAAGGCCTGGCCCTAATTTCCAATGCTCCCTTTTACATTTATATTGTGCTCTCAGGCTGCTAAAACACTTTCTGTGTGCATCTCTGCTGCTCCATTCTCTCCACAGTGAAAGCAGATGATGGATTCTGATGAATCAGATTGCCACAGTAACTTACACAGTGTTAGTTCATCTTGTGCTCTGCATTTGCTGGCTGAATTTTTCTGCCTTGATTGAACTATACAGGAAGCTTCTGTTTGTGCTAGAAGATTCCAGCTCTTACTAACTGCTATCTTAAATTGAAAAAATGCAAATAATTAAATACTGAGCCAAGAAGTGAGGGTTTTTCCTTGGTCATTTTTAAGTCCAAAACTTAATCAAATCACTACACAGGCATTGCTGTGCCAGTCTTTTGGCATTTTCACCTGTTAAAAAGCCTCTTGGGCATCATCCTTGGAGCAAAATGCAATTGCACACTCACCTATTCAGTATTACCCGTTAAAACTTTATGTACATTCTCTTCTAAAAAGCCAGAAAAAACAGAAAAAAAGCCAGAAAATCCTGTTTTGCAGTGTTACAAAACATTAAAAATTTACTGTCAAGTACCATAGACATCTGAGAAAAGTATGAAGATGTTTTAGTCTTAATGAGCTCTTAAAAGTAATTTTGTGCTGAATACAAACAAGAATACAAACTTTAATGGTCTTCCTGTTATAGGAATTCCTTGTCTCCTTAACCTCCTTGTAAAACATGTCGTGCCAAGACCCAGACTCTCATTAAAAGGAAGTGCATCTAATTGTTATCTCCTTGTGCATTGCAAAAGGAGAACAATTGTATCTGACCAAGTTTTTTTTTCAAAAAGAACCCAAGTTAACCCACAAGAGGATGCTGGAGGACTTGAGCTGCCTCTCAAGAAATCAGTCTGAAATCACCAAGAAGCATAAAACTGAGCAAGTTTATCCAGTTTCTCTCACATAGCCGGACAATAACTGAGATACATTCGTTGTTCTACATTAAATACTGTTCATGCAGAGGTAAAACAAGTATAGGCAAAGCTAAAATACAGATTTTTTTTTTTTCTCTTAGCACTCATAGCTGTCACACCTCTGGGCAGAAAGCAAGCTCCCAGCTGGACACACAGCCAAATCCAGCCAGTCAATTTTAATTACTGAAACTGCTTTGAGATGGCTGTAGAGGAGAGAACCTGTGAGCAACTCAGAAAATATCCCCCCTGGCCCAGCTGAATTTGATTGCAGCTTAAGGGGGTGTTGAGAAAGCTGTCTTAGAAGTTGATGCAATGAGATTTAAAAGATAAGGAATCTACAGCAGCAGGGAAACTCCAGGCCTTTTGTTTGTTTGAAGGCAGGAAAAGAAAGCTCATTGTGAAAGGCAGGAGGAGCACCTCCACCCCCCAGCCCAGCACAGGTTACCTCCAGGCAACCTGGGATTGCCCATCCCCACATGCCAGAGCCAGGGAAGGGAATGATGTGGATGTGGAAGGATTTTGCTCTGGTGCTCTCCAGAAACACTTCCAGTACGGCAGCCCTCAGTCCCTCCCTCCGCCCGGGGCTCTCGCACGGTATCGTTTTCATCCCTCACATGCTCAAATCCAACATTACTCCATCTCTCACGGTCGCAAAGTCTCCCCAGAGCCTCCTCTCCACTGAAACAGGGAGCCAGCCCTGCCCCGGGGCGATGTTAAAAATAGGGAGATGGCAGAGTGAGAGCTGCCACTGAATCCGGCAAAGGGAGAACCCGATCCTGCTCCCTCCAGCTCGCGGTCGTGCCCCTTCTTCACTCCTGCCAAGACGGAAAGGGAGAGAGGAATTGCCTCCTAACCGAGGCTGGTGCACGGGAATGACACAAAGAATTGTTATTTCCCCGTCCTTGAGAGTTTCTTCCCTGCTTTAGGGTGAGCAGGCAGGGTCCTTGCTGCGCTGGAGCCTGCAGAGGCATTTTCCTGCTGGGCACAAACAGGCAAAAAAAAACAACCAACCAAATCTGGAAGAAGACTCAGGACTCTGAAGCAAGATCATGGCTGTCCCTGTGCTAAGCTCCAGTGCAGAAATTGGAGAAATAGCTCAACAAGACAATAGCTGGTCCAGAGAGTCACAGCCCAAGGGGGCTGAGATTTAGGGCAGCAGCCACCCCAGAGCGCAGCAGCCCAGAGCCCAAAGCTGGCACAGAAAGCCAACACAGGCCAGGGGAGATCCTCAACACACATCCCCAGCTGAGGGTGGAACCCTTGGGAGAGGCATCTCCATGCAGGCATTGCAGGATTGCAGCCACACAAAACCTGGGACTCTCCAAGAACGACAGACACCCCAGTAAGGACAGAGAGGTGACAGCACAGGACAGATGTGGCCAGGCACGGGCAGACAAACCTAAACATGACACTGAGAGCTGCCAGCCCTGCTGGGACAGCAGTGACAGCAGTGTGGAAAGGCTGGCTTGACTGATGGGAATCCTGCTGACAGCCACGGGGGCAGCAGCAGGAGCAAGGAGGATTTTCTGGTGCTGTAGCACAGAAACACCCAGCTGGACAACTACAACATCCCTACTCCTTCCTTTATGGATGACTTCCCATGGCTGGTACCACAGGTAGCATTTCTGCAACAAAAGCCTGGACCCAACAGTGGTGAAAACGTAAATAAATGGCAGGAAGAGAGGCAGGAGCAAAAAAAAAAAGCAAGTGCTGCTGTTGGGAAGGGAGAGGAGTTACAGCATGAAGGTGGATGGGTAACCTTGAGAATTAAAGAGCAAAAATACCCCCATGAGCTTCTCATGGAAGGGAGAACTCAAGTAGCCAGAGACACAAAAACCAGAGCTGCAAGCAAAGACAGGAAAGCACGTTATTATTCTATTTTAGGAGCACTTGCCCTTGGGACACCATCCCAAACAGTACCTCAGACTCACCCCTGGAGTAAGGTGGTCCCACTCCAGCCACAGATGCACTACCTTGAGAATGATTTTGAAACCAATCCCACCCAAGCCTGAATGAGTTATTCTACAAAATCAAAGCACAGTTTCTGCTTCTTTTCTCAATTTGCTGAAGTTTATTATATTTGCAAAAAAATTAAATGAATGATCTGGCTGTTTCCAGACAAGCTGCATTGTTTTTGCAGCACTGTATGCACAGGGGGAAGCTTTTGAAAAAGATATTGCAAAAATGGTGCAATACTTTTCCTGACAGCCTTCTGAGCCCCTCAGCACACAAGGTCTTACTATTACTGATATTAAAGGAGAGTGCAAAGTACAGATGAGAGATTCATCCCATCTGCTCTGGCTCTGGCCTCTCAACAGAAATTCTGTTGGTAGAGGAGCCAACACGTGTAGCACTTGGCAGAAAACTCAACTCTGACTCTGTTGTATAAACCTTTCAATTTTTATTATGGTAAAAAGAGGAGGGAGAGAGGGCAGAGTCCTGGGGAGTTCATATGAATTTCACGACCACCTTACTTCCTGAAGGACACTCCTTGGTTTTTGCATATGCACACGAGTACAGATTAGTCATTTAGCACACAAAGACTATTTTCTTTGCTGCACATCAGCCAATATGGTACATGCCAACTGCAGCAAGAACAGCAGATGAAAGCCACAGACACAGTGCTAAGCAACTTGTTCAGCAATGCTCACATTCACATGTAAATAAGAGAGATGAGACTCGGTTTCCCAAGGCCCTGGCCAGAGAGGAATATTGGGATAGTCTCACCCTGCTGCCCTGGGGTTTGTGTGTCCTCTCCCTTCTGAGAAGCTGACATGTAATACACTGCCATTAGAGCCCTCAAATCCCAGTGGAATAAGGGCCCAGGGTTAAATAGAACGTTATAAACATCCTTAATGATTTCAGAGACTCTGAAACTGCAGTTTTGGAGTGCAGAGGAGGAAACCAGCACAGGATCAGGGCCAAGAAAATGTGCTTATGCTTCTTGCAGCCCTGTGTGTCAGAAAGCCTGACTTTCCCTCAAAAGAGCTGATGATTGCAAAACACTCTTTTCTCTCCACAAAGTTACCAAAACCCATAAAAGACCAGGGTATTTTTTTTACAGAAGTTTTCACCCACGAGGATGCTCTGGAATTTAGAAGCTTCCCTTGCTAAGCAACACAGACATGCAAGTGTCATTGTCTCAGCTGCTGAAAAAAGAAATGAGCTCAAAGGAAAAGGATAGCTCTTTAATGGCACACAGCATTCCTGCCAGATCCAGCTCCATCAGGCTCACCAGGACAGCCCCAGGTTCCACCAGGAGTCCCCTGCTTTGGGGGGAGGGAGAAGGAAGCATTCATTTCTGACAGAAAAATGCCACAGCCAATTAAAAAAAGAAAAAAAAAATAAACTCACAAATGATGAAATAACACAAGACTGGGCTTGTTCTCTCCAGCAAACTGAGCAAAAGGCATTGCAGCAATGCACAAATGAAGAAGACACAGTGGCAGATTTCTACAATACTTGCTGTCACTCCTTTACCTCCTTGAAACTTGCTTTGTTAGTCCTTCCAAGTCTTGTCTCATTAAATTCCCTGTCACTGTTCTGTTTTAAGAATGTCCTTGTTAAAACTAAAACACCTGTAAGCTTTCCCTGGGCACTCTTGCCTCTTACTGGGAAAAAAACCACATGATCTTGGCACTTACTCAACCTAAGGTGACAGATGCTGCTGAAGAAAGCATGAGAAAACTTCCCAGCCTCCTGCAATTCAAAATTCTATACCCCAACCTGTAAAAATATAGTAAAGAACGGCAAGAAAAGAACATAAAAGCTAAGGCTGTTTTCTTTCAGGTTATATATTTATGGAATACTTGCTTTGGAACAATGGTGATCAACATTCTCAGTTTCTGTTGTGCTTTCCTGGATGTCCTTGAGTCAGCTGCAGGTACCCACATTAATCAGCTCTGCTCTAGGAATGAGCTGCCAGTTAATTGTGGCTGCACTGACAGCCAGGGAGTTCTGACATGTAAGACAGGTCCTACACACACACACTGGCTTTTGGGACAGCTGATGCAGTTTCACTTTTGGCAACGGAATATTGCATTTGTAAAAAATACAGATTTTTGGCTACCAATGTTAAGGTAGATAAAGTTTTGACCTCGAACACCACGGCAGTGTCAATTTAAGTACCAAGTGTGTGGGACCAGAACCAGGGCAGAGCCCCCAGCACGTGGAACAGCACAAGAACCCACAGCTAGAAATGGCAGGCAAGTAGCATTTACAGATTTAAACTTCAAGAAAATCCATCCCTGGTGCGTCTCACCAAGCAGCAGAGCAGGTATTTTGCTCTCAGCCCTGGCTGAGCTGTGTGCAGGCTCTGTCACACCACCTGCATGCCTCTGTCATGCCCATCCAGCTGCACTTTCAGTTTGTGGAGCTCCTCGATCTCCCGGTTGTGCCGCTCCGTTTTGTGCCGCACCAAGGAGCGGTAGAAGTGGATGGTGAAGACGACAAAAATCAGACCCACGGGGACCATGATGATGGTGGACACCAGTGCTGACTGCCACCCTGCGTGGCTGCTGGGCTTCTCCACGTTGGTGGTCTCGTTTTTCAGGATGGAGCCCACCGGCAGGAATTTTATCCAGCACAGGAGCACAACTTCAGCAAGGAAAAGGAGGATTCCCAGGACGGTGGAGAAGCCCCAGGCCAGCTCGATGTAGGGGTGCATGCGCTCGTGAGGGGACTCACTGATGGAGTTCAGGTTGTGGATGTTGCTGACGGCCTCCACGTTGGGCAGGATGCAGGTGCTGATGAGGAGGGCGAAGAGGTGCACGGCCACCAGCACCGTGGTGCAGGCGCTGAAGGCAATCAGCAGCATCTGGGGGTACTTGTACTGCACCTCCAGCTGCACCTCCACCATGGCGACCTGGGGAAGGAGCAAAGAGCTTGTCAACACCTGATGGCTTTCCTCTTTTCAAGGCTTTCTGTCAGGAAAGGTCAAGCACACACTCCAGAGCTTTTTGGAATGGCTGCCCAGATGGATGGCTGCTGTCACCCACGAGGATGCACGCGCCGCCTGTGCTGTGGCCCTTCTTGGGCTGTGGTTTTCTCTAAGAACACGTCTCTCCTTGCCACCACGAGCCACAGGAGCTGCCCCAAACCCAGCACATGACAGAAGGAGCTCATTAGATGCCACGTGGGGCTGGGAGGCAGCTGACAGCCTGCTATAACCCATCACACCCTTTACTGCCACTCCTTCCTTGTGGCTGCAGCGCAGGAAGTTTCAGCTTCAGGCGTGTAAAGAAAAGCAGAAGCAAGCAGCTCCTGTGGCCAGTGGCCAGCCAGGTTCCACTACCCACCATGGGAAACACACAAGCTACTTTACAGCTTAAGTTAGCCCATAGTTAAAAAAACTGCCTTCTATTCCCAAAACAGTTTACGTTTGTTTTTATTACAAATATGCCCGGATAAATAACTTTTAAGTTATTTATATCCTCAAATTTCTCCCTTGAGAGGTAATAACTTAGTGATACACTCAGCAGAAGTGGACAGCTACCGGCTTATGGGTGTACTCAGCAACCCAGGAGGCTGCTTCCCAAAACAAGAGCTATCACAGCAGGTCTCTAAAGCTATATTTACTTTAATCAAATAAAGCTTAAGAAGCAGAATACATGCAAGAAAGCAGGAGGCTCTTTTGAGATCAGAACTGGAGTCCTGTTAAGTGGTTTAGCATAAGAATTTTTACAATTACTTAAGCTACCTGTGAAGCAAACCACGACTTCTGTGTGGTGGCATCCCTGAAAGGACTGCACAAATCTTCTGCTAAGAAAAGACACAAAAGCAGTGGACAAGACTATCAAACATTCCTCTCTAGCAGCTGGCTTGGATCTGTAGTTGCACTTCATGATTTGCAGAGAAGTTAACTCTCTTGGCAGCAAGGAAAACCTCTGGTGATCCCAGCTGACCTGCTGCTCCAGCACAGCACAGCTTGCTGGAAAGAAGCCCCTCTTAAGAACATCATGAGAAGGAAAAGTTTCAAATCTGCACTCAATTCTGGGACACAGAAAGATTTTGCAGAACTGACTCATGATTATGTTATTCAGACTTCACATGAGACTCCCCTGAGCAGCCATTTCAGGCTCTGTATAATCACCTACACCACTTGCTCTAGCATTACTTGTTCATAATATTATTTAAGCCCTGGAAGATTAGGGGTATGCTCATGTTGTCCCTGTTGGAAGCCCTGAAAAGGATTAAAGGGAATGGAAACCAGCTGGCATGACTGCTGCCTTACCTACATTTGCTCTGAAACTCATCAGATCACAGTCAAGTCTGAACACATTTACCAGCAAACAAGATACAACGCATGTGGAAACTGGTCAATCTCCACAAGTCTGGATTTTATAGCTACATCAACTATTTAAGACATTAGAGACACCAAAAATACTGTGACAGTTCTTGGGCATTCCCAGCCTTCTGTTCTGATCATGAACATGTCGGGGTTTTACCTTTGTTTGTTTGTTTTTATCGGCTCCTGGTTGCAGTTTACAGTAGCTCTTGTTGTATAGCAGAGAAAATCCTGGGCTGGCTTCACTATCAATTGCAAGGTCAATTTAATCAGAACAGATTTCACTTTGCCTTGTGTACGTTCCCTTTGCAGCTCCCCTTATATTGATTTGAGAGGGAGGAGATCAGACTGATTCTCTGCTTCACTGTACAATGAATTTGTACAGCACTGTGGCTGCCAGTCACGCCCCATCAGCCAGGAAAACCTGCAGGTACATTGTTCATTATGGGGTGCTGTAATACCCAGAGACACAGCTGAATGGGAATTGTACCTGCATGTCCAATTTATAGCTTTATATTAAAGCTGAAAGCCTAGCTGATGTCAACATATCAATTTCTGCTTGTTATCCTTCACATGAGCAGCACTTTTCAGCTAATTGGATGTTTCCTCCCAGACTAACCTATTCCCCAGGGCGAGCTTCTGCTGTGCAATGTGATGAATTTTTAACACTGACTGATGGCTCAGTAAGAGGTATTTCAGTGAAAAACACCAACAATCCAGATAGGGCAGCAAAGCAGAAAAACAGTTCATTTAACCCAAACAAGTGCTGAAAAGGTGAGTGAGCTCTTATTGCTTTACCCAGCATAGGCTGTCATGTCATTCCCTGACCGGGATAAAAGAAAGAGGACAAGCTGACATAACCCATTTAAAAATCATTAAAAATGCTGCCTAGCCTGTAAAACTATTAATATGTCATGTTTGATACAATTATACTCCTCCATGTAATAGCCCTCTTTATTTTAACCTCTTCCCAGACGCAACTTTGCAAGGCTGAGCTCTCTGCCACGCCATGGAATATTTCAGCACAGGCTTAATTTTAAGCTTGAGAATAACCCAGGTGAACTCCAGAATCACAGGATCAAGGGCTCACAGCATTTTAGAATTAAACTGCAATTAAATTACATGCATTGATGGTGGAGTTTAGACCAGTATAGGTCAGATTGTCCACAACAAAGATGGTATTCATCTTGAGAAATTTAGACCAGGACAGATAATATCAAGCAAAAGGATGACAAATGGCTCAACATAAACCATGACACATTCACACAGATGGTTTGGCAGACTGTAAAAACAATCACTCCAGTAGATCTGTCAGAGTTTTTGTTCTGTTTTTTTTTTTTTTTTTTAATCAAACACATATCCTTTAGCAATTGGATAAGTACTGAGAAGATGGATTAGCAGTAATAGCTCTCATTTCCATCAGGAAAATTATTAAGGAGGTTTCCTAAGCTCCATCTAAATTTCCTTTATTTGCAGCCTCCTTGAGGCAGATGCAGCAGCCCTACAGCCCACCTCCAAGCAGACCTGGCACTGGAATGACCCACTGGAATCCTCCTGACCTGCCCCAGTGCTCTGCCAGAAATACCAGAGATGGTAACGAGGGAGGTTCGCATTATTCCGCAGCCTGTCCAGAAGGAGCTGGATCAGAGCCATGGCCTGTTGATTAAATATCCATCAGCTCACAATAATTTCAGCCAATATGGAGCTAGCTTGCATCAAACACACCGACGGGGAAGTAAATAAAGCAGTAGCCAAGCCCCTGGATGATGTTTCTTTACGTAGTTAAACGCACTCGAGGCTTTGGGGAAACTGTTTAATAGAATCACGGAACTGTTCAGACTGGAAAACACCTTCAAGATCACAGAATCCAACCATTACACCAGCACTGCCAAGTCCACCACTAAACCATGTCCCTGAGTGCCACGTCTACACATATTTATCTCTAAATAACTTCTCTTTCATCAATAGCCAAAGAGGTGCTCTTATTAGAGAGTAAACATCCGTGCACTAAATTCCTGCTTACCAGGGGAGAAATAACCCAGGAGGAACAAACACCTCAGCTTTCCAATCAGCTGGGGAAAGAGCTTGCTAATAAAGAGAATGCCTTATTGCAAGAGATTTTATTTCTTAGCTACTGCTTTCAGGTCTATTCCCTACATTAGGCTGGTGAGCATAATTGACACTACTTATACCTGTGTATATTTAACTGCACTTTAACCAGTTCAAAGAGGATGTAAAACCAGTGGTTACTTTTGTGTGTTTGCCAAGGACTTTAAGCAACTTTCTTCTGTGAGAGCTGAGAAAGCGTGCTTTGTTTTCACAGATGTGGTTCAGCCCTGCAGTGTGGGTGGGCTGCAAGCCCCTGAGTCCCAGTGGTGCCAGTGACAGCACACCCAGCAGGGACACCTGGTGTGCCCACGCTGGTAGGTCAGTCCCCAACAATACAAAATGTTTATTTAATAATTGTGTTAAAGACAACAGTCACAACAGAACCCCAGTAACCAGAGGCACACAAGGCATGCATGTGAGAGGCTTTTTACAGTAAGAAAACTCCTGCATGAAAGAAGTCTACAGGAGAGCACCCAGCTTTCTCAAAAAGGGGAGGGACCTTCTGTCCCTGCAGCACACAAGCTTGGTTACAAACCAACACAGATTTGGTGGAAAGCTTTTAAGAGCATCTTTTGCATACAGCCAGTGAGTGGAGAGCAATGACAAAGCAACTGAGCACCCGGCCTGCTCCCACTGAAACCCCCGCCTGCAGCTTTCTGGCTTCACTTTGGGTGACCAACTTCATCATCCCAGGCTGCTGTAATGTTATGGATGATTCATGATCTGGGGGGCTGAGGGAGGAAAAAGCAGCGGAAGAAGCTCAAATAAAACAGGAAAGGCGATCTGGAAAGTTCCTGAGATCTGTCCTTCCCTCCCAGCTTCTGAGCTGTGGGATGAAACATCTTCACATCATGTCCCACGCCACCCAGGCACTGCCCTCTGCCCCTCTGCTGACAGACCTCGGACACAACCAGACCTGCCCACTTCCTGAACAGGAAACCTCCCCCAAACTGGTTTTAATTTTCACTCTCAGTAAGCAAAAGATGAGGGGAGATAAAGGGGCTCACACTGACACCATGGTGGTGTTTTAACACACAGCTCAGATAGGCCTGAGCACTGGAGCACTGACTGTCTCAGTCTTGTTTGTTTGCTCACTCCTGACACGGTTCTGACCTATGCAAATCACTTCCAAATAACACCCGAGTGCTGCACAGGGGAAAGTAAGCACCAGGGATCACTTCAAATACGCAGCACTGACAAAAATACACCAGGTTTGGCTCCCTGCAGGCTGCAGAGCCCTCTAACACCAGGTCTGAGGCTCAGGACCTCTTCTCACACCTCAGTGGTAGAACACGATCTCCCTGATCATGCTATGCAAACTTCACTTTGGCAGACTGTGACCCAACCTCCACCTTATTTTAGACACAGTGACCTGAGAAAACATGCAGAGAAATTAAAATAACGTTCAGGACCACAGGGGCCTGAAAGCGCTCCACACCCAAAAGCAGCCTTGCACGAGGGCAGCCAGCACCCAGCACCGGAGAGCCTCGGGGGCAAAGGAGGTCCTGGATTGTTTAGCAATGCTGGAGCACTTAGGATCACTTGCAGGTAGAGGATTAGTACTTTAAAAAGGGCTGACTTGGGAGTGTGTGGGTTGGTTGTTAGACAGCTCATGTATCCCTGCTGCAGTGAGAGAGCCAGCCTCAAACTTTGCAGCAGCAGCCAAACAGAAGCCCCCAGGCAGATGCCTCCTGTCTCTTCAGGAAACAACTCCCTGCTTCTTCCCAGGAGGAAAGCACTGATTAATAGTTGATTTGAGGCAACCCAAAAACCTTCAAAGTTCAAAAAGCCGTAAAACACACATTACCATTGCAAATCCAGAGAGCAGGGCAGAGGTTCTGCTGGAGGCCTTCAGTTTGGCTCGGCTCAGGTACAATTTTCTCCAGGAAAGGGCTTGAACAGAGTGGTGGTTGGACGTGACCAATTCCAGGTAGCTGCGGCGAACCCAGTCCCGGTAATCCATGCCCTTTGTGCCAGGCTCAGAGCAGCAAGCAGGAGTGGAAGGATCCACTGGAACATTCAGTTCAGAGCTCATGATGAGAGAAACGCTGAGGGAAAAAAACAGACATGTTCAAGAGGGGGTGGTGGACAGGATGAGCATCAGCTCCTGGAAAAGCTGCAGTTGAACAAAGTTGCTCTTGGTCAGTGGAAACCGATGAACCAAATAACATCACACTTGGAAGACAGAACTGAGAAAGAACCATCCATAATTGCCAAAAATGACCATGAGAACTAGGAAGGATTACAAAGGTGCACCCGGGAACTATTCCAGCAGGAATTCAGGAAGGCTGCACAGCATCTGGATTTTCATTTTAGAGCAGGCACCTCAACTTTGCCCTTTAATTCCTTCTCCCTCATAAAAAATTGTTTTACATAAATACACTTGGCCCCCATCTTATCTTTGTTTTGAGTTGACAGTGCATCATGGGCTGGCTCCAAATGCATCTCCTTAGAGCCCCAACACCAGTTCAGGGAGTCCCTTTCTGCTCCTTCTTTGGAAACCATTCCTCCTGGGTTACAATGTGCGCTGTAACCAAACCGTGCATTCTACATTATCCCTGATGAACTGTTAATGGCCGCTCGCAGGAGCTGCACAGAGCACACCCGACCCCCCAGGCTGCGAACCGGGTGCTGGATAAGGGAAGGAGGCAAACCCTGCAGGGCAGGGTGGTGTTTCTTTGTCTTCACAAATCGGTTAACTCAGCGGTGATAACGACACCCAGCCCACGGGGATCATCCCTGCCAATGGGCCATAATGGCTCGATGGCACCAACAGGCAGCTGTACCGCCCTAGGCCATAAAGGACTCCCCAGAATATCCTGTGACTCACAGGATCACATCATTGCATTGTGAAATTCCCCCCTCAGCGGGAGGTACTGAACCTTCCTGCCTGAATCTGACCGAATGCAATCTGGGCAGCATGGGGACATGGTCACCACCACCACAGGACATCCAGGGGAGGACGAGACCACCCACAGGACCATTGCTCTCGAGAGGACCCCAACCATCACCTCACCAGCACTGCAAACACTGCTTAATCAGACTGCAACCACCACCCTGATCAACACGGGCCAGGTTGTACTCCGGTTTTGTGGTTTAAGCCAGTTTTCCTGTATTATTGCATCTATTGTAATCTTTTTATTAAATTGTACCTCTGACCTTAAGTCTGTCTCAAGGTATTTGTGTGGGGTTTAATCTCTCCCCCTGGTTTACTTTCAAACCAGCACACAACAGTTTTTCTCAGTTAAACCACTGCTCATCAAAGATCAGTTTAAATGGGCAGCTGTCCCCCAATAATCAGAGCTGAATGCTGGGTAGGGTTAACAAACGAACTTCCCAAGCTTTTGCAGTGGGAAGTTAATTTCCTGAGCTGCTCACACTCCATTCATCAGCTACATCTGACCAATAATCCTGTTCCCTTACTTCCACTGATGGCTGTGAGCAGAGAGAAAGGAAGAGGCAATTCCAAGGGGGAAATCAAGCTGCTTCCAGGAAATTCCATCATCTTCAGATTCAAGGGATTATACTGAGAGATGTATGGAAGCAGCAAGAGTATTTCAGGTGGTGGAAGCCTTACAGCACCATGTTCCCCCAGGCTGCTGCCAAATGGCTCTGGTGATCCCCAGACACACAACAACATCCATGGAATGTTCAGTGCAAAAATTTCTCAACTCTGACAGACACCTGAAACTAACTCAGCCTTCCAAAGAATGGAAACCACAGTTCCTTGCTTAATCCCCTCACTCACAACTCCACCACTGAGCGCTGTGGTGGTGGCAGACAGAGACACCAGAGCTGCACCTTCTGGCTAGAAAACACTCACCAGCTCCCAGGAGGAGGAGATGCTGCCCAGAATCACACCTGGTGTGGCACTAATTAGTCCCAGCACCACCTCTCAAGGTCACAGGCACCTTTCAGCCCTGCCTGCGTCCTCCCAGCTCCCCATGAACAGGGACCACATGGGGACAGCTAATAAAGCCATGACTGCTGGGAGACTTGGAGAAGTGGCCAAGATCAAAAGGACATCAACTGCCCACAACTCTGAATGCTGTTACTAAAAGGGAAGGAAGCTGTTTCAGGCACAATAACAAAGAACAGCAAATAAAGCATTGCAGTTTCAATATTATCCCTCCTGAACACAGGGGGGCTTTCAGGTTCCAGTCCCCTCAGACATAACAAGGATGGCAGCACAGGATGATTCCTGGGCAGGTTTTGACAAGGTCCTTATTACAGCCCCTGGAACACACCAGGAAGGCTCCTGACCTACTCAGGAATTTTCAAAATATTTAAAAGTAACAAAAAAAACCCCCACAAACAAACAAACACATAAGAAAGGCATACTAGAACATTCATGCCATAATAAAAACAAGAGAAACAATAACAGGGACAAACCTTCCTGCTTGATCCGTGTTTCCAGAAAACCAAGAATCACCTATTTTACAGAATAAAAAAGCCTCCCGGGAGGATTGGAGGAAGAAATAATCAGTGAACAGCAAAACTGTGAAGCTGTTTCCTGTGACAACATCCTGTGTGGGTCCTGCAATGTATAGCGTGGAGTGAATTCACTCCCTTTGTTCCCAGCTGGGACAGTGATGGCCTCTACTTTGCCATTTATTTTCATAAAATACTTAGGAACTTTCTATGTAGGAAACTTTGACCCCTGGGACAAATTCCATTAAAAAGACAAATTAATTCAGAGGTTACAGAGAGAGGGCAAGAGAATCCAATCACATCTGCTTCTTCTCTTAGAAAAATAAGCTAAAAATACCACAAGGCTGAATTTTCACTCTGGAGCAGCTCAAGAGATGTTCTCAAATAAGTAAACAGCTTCAGAATGAAATCCATAAACACAAATGTAACCCAAATGAACAGAGCCAGGAAGTCAAACTCACCTTGCTGGCTATGGACATGGAGGGACTGGGTGGAGGGCTCCTAGGGCTGAAACACAAAACCAAAGAAGCATTTTACATTTGCTGTAGCTGGAGCAGTTTTACTCTGGAAATACTTTTCAGTTATCATCTGCATCAGGGGAGGCTTATACAGGAGATTTCACCTTCCTGCATTGCAAAGTTAAAGGTTTAGGACACTTGTTCTTACAGAAATTACTATCCTACAGGGTTTGACTGCTCAGGGCTGTTGAGTTCTGTACGGGGAGTGAGGAATTCTCCAGGAGACCTTTTCCTCAGGCAGGCCTGGCAGAGTCCATCCCAGCTGTGTCTTCACTCATTTCCACTGCACCACCGACGCATCTGACCCCACTTCATCTCGCACTGGGAGGACAGAAAGCTCTCTGTGACTGCTCCCTTATGTTGATTTTCTTAACCCGCCAAGTGCTGTCCTTTGGAAAAGGGAAAGCCTTTGCCTCCTCACATCTCAGTGCAAGTGTGGGGATTTCTCCACAGCTGGGAATGAAGCCGACGCCACCAGGGCCGAGCCGAGCCGATCCCCCTCCCACCACTGGCGTGCTCGGTCGCCCACAGAGCGCTGTCTCTGCAGCCCTGGCAGCTCCCCTGCCTGCTGTCGGGATGCCAGCCCCCTCCTCAGTCCCAGGTTTCTGCCCCACACTGATCGGTGGGTCTGTGCCAGTCCTTGCCGTCCCTGTCTAACATTGTTCAAGCCCCTGCAGGCCATGGCTAAGCCAAATCCCAAGCCCTGTTGCTCCACCCCGATGAGCTCAAGCCCTCTTTGCCACGGGAAACCCCTTCTTATGCTCTCTTCTGGCTTGGGACTCCTCCAAGCAGCACTCCTGGGGTATCAGAGTCACACCCAGGCAGGGTGTGACCACCCCATAGCTGTGACCACGCTTGTGGCAGGAGGGGATCACGTCCCGGGCAGGATGTGACCCCCTGGTCCCACCGCCACAGCTGGGATCCTGCTCACAGGGCACCTCCTCCCCAGCCCCCCTCAGCGCACCCTCCTGGGCAGAGGCGATCCCACACAGCGAGGATCTCCCCTCCAACAGCAGCCTCAGACAGGGGATCCCTCAGCCAGGACGAGACCCCCTCCCAGCGAGGACATTTCTCTCCAAAGGCAACCTGGACAGAGGATCTTTCCTAGGCAGGACGCAACCTCCTACCACTGCATCCTGACCCAGCATCCCAAGGATGCTCCACAACTCCTCAGGCAGGACGGGACCCAGCCTCTCGATCCCGTTTTCCAAAAGCACCCAGGGTGTTCCCTGCACCGTATGCTGTGTCTCCCCTCCAGCGCTCCATCGAGAGCATCCCTGTGCGGATATACCCCAGGGGAGCTGGCCTGCCTTCTGCACGCCATGGCACCTCCAAAGCACCGCCGGACAGGACGTCATTCCCTTCTCTCCCTTCTCTCCCACTTCCCATTCACCCCTCCCTCCAGGTGCGGGGCATTGCCCCCAGCTCGGCAGGCTGAGGCGCGCACCCCGCCGCCACCAGCCCGGCACGGGATGCCCCTGGCCGGGCAGGACGAGGCGCGTCCCCCGCACAGCGCCCCGGGCGGGGGAATCCCTGCTCAGACAGGCTAAAACCAACTCCCCCCAGCAGCCCGGGCAGGACGAGACCCCCTCCTCCCGGAGGGCAGGAGATGCTCCCACCTCTGCAGGACGAGCCCGCCGCCCCCCAGACGCGCCTGAGGAGATGCCGCCCGCTGCCCCGGAGCGCGGGCCCCGCTGGGGACGAGCCCCCTGCGGGCGGGACGCGGNCCCCCGCCCTGCAGGAGCCGGCGCCCCCCGCCCCTGCCGGGGAACCGGGGCCGCGCTCGCCCCCCGCGACCACGGGCGAGCCCTTTGCGGGGCCCGGGGGNGGCGGGGGCGGGCCGTGTCTCACCGCGCTGCTGTCCGGGGGCCGCGGCGGGAGCCCCGGGAGCGGAGCAGGAGCGGGAGCCGGAGCGGGAGCAGGAGCGGGAATGGGAGCGGGAGCGGGAGCCGGAGCGGGAGCGGAGCCGCCTCCGCCGCTGCCACGGCAACGCCGGGCACCGGCCACGTGACCCGCANTGCATCTGTAAGGGAGAAAAATGTCTGCGGAGCCCTAAAGTCGCAGTCGGGCTGAAAGCCACCCACCGGTAAAGATGTTAGTGGGTCTGGACCTTGCGTTATCTCTAAATCTTGCCACAGAGAAGGTATTGGTGCAATGGGATGCAAACGTGCTTTTATTACAATTAATAATTATACAGCAAAAAGTCGCCACTTACATAAGTGAAAAGGCAGCGCTGCTCTGCCTCCGCCGGGCTGAACCTCCTCCGGCTGAACACTGGCTCCCTGCGAATCCCGACTGCTATCTCCCTGCACTCCTCCGCTATTGACTCAGCAGGAAATCCTGTATAAACCCATCAAAAGGATAGGGACAGCCTTATGGGAAAGAGAGGGAGTTCCTTCCCTGGAAATGAGATAAAGAAAATGCTGAAAGGCAGCACAATGGGTCAGCTTTATCGCAGGGTAATCCCATCTTCCTGAATTCCATTCTGCCTGGGGGAGGGAACAAAGGAAAACAATTCTTAAAAACCCGATAAAGAGACACATACATGTTATCCTGAGTGTGCTTTTCACCTCAGACCAGAAACACCCCTGGCTCGGTTTCAGCACGAACACTGCTCTCTCTGGGGGTCCCACATTTGCACAAACATATGTAGAAATGCAACAGAGCAAACTTTAGCCCTTGAGGGTTAATCTCCATCAGAAAAAGGTGAGGGATTCCCCTAGAAAAGGACCCAGAGCACGAATTTACTGTAAGCAGGTCAAACTCCTTGGCAGTTTCAAGTCTGGAAGTTATTACTGCTTTGTTGATGCCCTGTTTGGAATAGGAAGCAGTTGTAGAATTGTTCCTGATTTTACTATGCACGGGAGCACTTCCCCTTTTCTACTCAACCGATGAGGTTTTCCCCGTTTTGAGGTCACACAGTATTTGCATTTTATTCTAAATGAAGAAACATCCCTTGAAACCTCCCTTTGAAGTGCTTTGTACTCTCAACGAGCTCGTACTGCCACAAACAACCACAACACGGCAGAGTGTTTATGGGAATTCACAGCTACACCTACCAAATGCAGCTCCTACTGCTACACTCAGCCACCCCGGCGAGACAGAGCGGGAGGCAGATGCCACCTTCACCAACATGCTCTCTTTGCTGTTTATGGATTTCACCCACAAACCCGGCATTCCCACAAAACACAGCATGAATAATTCAGCACGGGCATCTCAGGGAGGCAGGATGAGGCCACGCAGCCTGAATTTGTTCGACCACCAAGGCAAAGTGGAGTTCACCTTCCTCACGGCTGAGGGAAGCGTGTCCTCGCTCAGCAGCGTCTGCTCTGCCTAATGCAGAGCAGCACTTACTCAGCTCAAAGGCCTGACAAGCTGAGGCAGAACATCTTTATTTGTGAGACTCTAAGTTCTTCTCTGCCCACAAAAAACCCCTCACGTTTTTGTGGCTCATCCTACAACAGATTATCCACAGGGTTTGCCTGCCCTGAGGGGGGGGTTCATGTGAAGCAATGCTCATAACTAATCTCTCCACAGGGAAAATGGATCCTGCATCTGAGTGAAACACTGCCACAACTTGCAGCACCTAGCCCCGAGGAGATTGAGCAGAAAATAGTTCCATGCAGATCTCTAACCTGGGGGGCTGTGGGGATATGGACCTGGCAGGTCAGAAGTTATCCAGCTCTGAAGCCCTTGGATATGTACAGGGGAACAAAACACAAACATCACTTGCACAAACATCACATCTGCTTCCTGGCCACTACAGTAAAACCATGGAAGAAGCCATTACATAAAACCAGCTCAGACAAAATGCAGGATTTCTGGCAGCACTATTCAACAAAGGGGAAATCTAAAAAGAGATTCTCCCTTTTTACTGTTTTTTGCTTAAAATAATTTGGCATTAGCCAAGGCTTGAGAAGAAGTAGCACCTCACTGTGGATGCAAGGCTCTGGGATGAGCATGTCTGAAAGCCAGCAGGCACTTCTAATTAAAGATACACTGAAGAGACAAAAACCAGAGCTACAAGTAAAACCACCACTGCATATGCTTTAAGCACCAATAAGTATATATACAGAGAGATGTTATGATTCCTACCGGGGAATCCAAAGTGCAAAGCAGAGCGCTCAAGCAGAGAGAAAGGCAGGTGTCATTACAGGAAGCTGAGCACAAGCAAAATGATTCCATTCCAAGCCTTTCTGCCACAGGATTCAGAGGCTTTACACACAATCTTTGGGAAAAGGTATTGTTCCAATTCAGAAGCAAAAAGCAAGTGACATGCAGCTAACACCTTTTTCCATATTTTCATGTGTGCCACTTCACTTGATCTCTCTGTCCATTCCTGCAGCACAGCAGCATCTCTTTATTTTACTGAAATCCTCTTCCAAAAAGAAAAATAGAAGACAGAACAATCCAACACATCCCTTTTATTAATTTAGAAAACATGGAAGAAAAGCAATAGGGAAAGTTTTAGCATTAAAAAAGGGATCCTGATTAAAAATCTATAGAACTTGTCTAGCAACATAAACTGATTTCTTTGGGTTAGAGATGACCCCATACAAAACCCCAAATGCAGAACACTCACAGTGCAGGAGAGTCTGGCTACAGACCACTTTTCTACTTCAGGTTAAACTCTTCCCCTAGATTCATGTATCCCACTGCTACCAGCTTCAAGATAAGTAGAATACGTAGCCTTCACAGTAATATTTCCCTTAAATGGTAATAGTTATGTTTTAGCTTTCAGACAGAAAAACACTCTGGGCCATTTCAGAAAGAACTCTAGGGTCATAGAGACTTATGGCTGACTCTTTAGAGCAAACTTAGAGCAGACTGCACAGCAGTTATACAAGCAATTAAGAAAAAAATCTCTTATTTGGCATTTCTCTATCATTTTCTCTCGGGCCTGTGACGTGAAGGCCATGCCCCGTTAAGCAGATGTAACGTACGCCAATGGGTTCTGCTTGGCTGAGATGAAAGACTTTCATGCTCCTGAATATAAAGCAATGAACAGTGTCTCCAGCTGTCCCTGGAAGGCCTCATCCTCTTCCCATCACAAAACTTGGCTCTTCAGCATCATCTTCCTTCTCTTCCTCTTCCTTGCTATCCTCTTCGTCCTCCTCGCTGCTGCCTTGCTCTTGGGATTGCCCAGGTTCTACAAACACAAACAGGATGAATGGATGAGGTGTTCCCACCTGGCTTCCTTGCCAAGCATTTCACAACAAAACACTCTCAGGTGCTCAGCAAATGTGGATTAGGTCAGGCTAATTAGCAGGGATGGGTAACATATTCCCCTGTGTGTTCCTTGTTAAGCATCTCACACCTAAGCAGTCCCAGATTCTCAGGGAACACCAATCAGGTTCTGTTAATTCTACCAAGTGATGAGGAGCTCAGAATATCAAATTCTCCCTTGGGAAATTCCCTTATCTCTGGCATTACCAAGTCCATCACTAAACAACTCCACCTCCTATTTCTCTCTATTTCTTTCTAATAGAGACAGTCAAACACTGAGGTGATAGATGATCTCTTTCCCAGTCTCACCTCTGCAGGCTGGGATGAACTTTGAAGGACCACACAGAGCACTGGGAAGCCACAAGCAAGACTCAGTATACTCCTACAACCTATCCAAGCTCACAGAAACTCCATGAGGTGCCATAAACTTTTACAGACTGTTTGCTATGCTGTCAGTACAGGAACTCATTAAGATATGCCTAAGGTTAATAAGGGTCACAGAAAACTTGTGGTGTCTGCTAAAATAATCAGGAAACATCTACTAGATATTAAATAACCGATAAGAAAAATGAGGTATGGTATAAAGTGGGACAGGAATCCAAGAGCCATTTTTCTGCTCTCTCCTCTTCCTCAGGCCCAGTCACACTCGCCGTGTCCTGACCAGTTCATTCGGGATTTAGGCTCAGTGGTCTGATGCCACCGCGTGGTGAAGTGCTGAACTTTGAGGGTTTATTGGGAGTTGGTTCTATTAATGCAACCTCAACAGCTGACCTCATTCGGTGCCAACCCTCCTTCTTAATGCTTTTACTACAACAAACATGAAACACGGCAATTCAGAGGTTTAATTTATTCGTTCAAAAAGGAAGACAAATGTTTGCCTGCCACATCCAACAGACACACTTTAATTAATTTGGAAATACTCTCAGATCACAACCCATGGCACACAAATCTAAAAAAAGGAGGAGGCTGTTCTCAGTAGACTAAAAAATGGCTAAGAGGGGCTTCTCTCTCCTCCCTGATTTTATTATTTTACATAGAGAACCACAGACTGTAAAGAGTTAAAGACCAGGAGGGTTGGATTCTGTCTTTCAGGAACTTGTGCCCAACAAAACCACTCAGCCCCACAGCTGGTACAGGGCAATCCCACACCTCAGTGCCAGTCCCTGATCCAGCTCTCCTCTCTCCCAGCCACTCCCTAAGGGATGGGTATTCTGTTTGCTCACTCAAAATGAACAAAAGTATGTTGACTCATACTTAAATTCTCCTCCCAGTTACAATTCATAAATGAGTAGCTTAAAAAAAAAAAAAAAAACAAGATCAAAATAAAACACCCAAAAAATTCACTCTGCTACATTCACTTGCTGTCACAAGTAAAATTAACCTAACAATTTGTCCTCCCATGTTTACATGGGAGGCTGGCAGTGGCTCAGCTGAAACAGATCCAATTCTGAAAAGCAAAGCACAAATAAGGTAGAACTGTCAGGCAAGTCACTGTTCCAGCAGAATTACCAGAAACTGCTGTAACTTTAAGATTAACCATTTGTGTGCTAATTCACAAAGGAAAACTATTTGAAAGAGTAAGCCAAAATATACTCACTGAAAAGAAGCAATGAGTACTCAAAAGTTTGAGCAAACAGTTACACTGACATTGCTGAACATTAATTTTCAAGACTGCAGGAGAACAGAGGCAGTCAGGTTTTTCACCTTTATTTCTATGAAATAAAACAGTCCTGTGGAACCAAGATGATACCAAGGTGGCTCAATTTCTTACACAAAAAATTGTAACTCAGTTTCTTGCTGCCCAAGCTGTACATTTTTTTTCTACCTGTCTTCTCATACACATTCAAAATACACTTTTAAAAAACACAGCCTTGATCAATCCTGCCCTTCTGAGCAGCTGAGGTTCTGAACCTGCAGTTCATCAGAACAGCTGGGGGAAAACGTCCAAAAAACTCGGATTCCAGAGTTTGCTATCCAAAGTTTGCCCTAATAAATGGAAAATATTTACAAACAGCCAAGTTATTTGTAAGATTAAATCTCAACATAGATGGCTTTCAAAGAGGATTTTGAAACATTAGCTAAAATAACAAGCTTAAGGCTCAGGCTTTAATCCACGTATTGAGAATGCTTGGGATGGGGGGTGGAACAAAACCTTCTAAGCTTCAATAGGGGAAGAGAACCAAGTCCTGAGATAAGTAAACTAAAATTTCACTGACCTTTTTCCTGTTTCTTTTGTTCAAGTTTATTTTTCTTAGCTTGCAGTTTCTTCTCTTTTAACTTCTGGCTATAAAGCAAAGAAAAAAAGACTCTCTGGCAAATCCAATGTTGTAAAGCTTCTGCATATTCATGCACTGATAAACGAAATATTATAGACATCTTGGAAAAGCTCATTTCAGAAGAACAGTTCAAATTAAATTTGGCCTCATCTGAAAATTCAGCAAGAGTAAACTTAGCACATGATTAAGAGAAACTTTTCTATGTTGTTTTTAGACGAACGGATTTTTTAAAAGTCTTTCATGACTCCACTGCAACCAGAACTATGATACATAAGAATCTCCAAGAACACAGATGGAACAAAAATGAAACTGCCCCCACATTTTAGCTACCTAGGCTAATAAACACAAAGAGAAAATGGTCTTAAAACCCAGATTGCAGAAACTGAACAGTGGGGGAAAAATCACCAGTAATATATACTTCAGTTGAAGAAAATAAAAATAGTGCAGGATGCTCTGACCTTCCTCTTTGGCTGTACTTTCTCAAGATGTCAGGCCCTAGGAGTAGCACTGGGGGTAAAAGGGAATTTAAAATTCATACAAGCCAGCTCTCTTTGCCCAGCAAAGGCAAGTTAATGGCAGATACAGGCAGAGCAGCCTGCCATTCACATGCTCCTCTCTCAACTCAATTCTCTTGAAACAGAGAGCCAGGAACTGTACCTGTTGGGTCAGGACAGAGAAGGGTGGTGAGGGAAATTAGAGGGGCTCCTGCAGGGCAAAGCCACACCATTAGAGCATAGTAGGGGGACAAGGAGCTGTTAGTGTTTAGGCAGCATCTGCTGTTGGAACAGTTGTTCCCCATCTCAGCCAGGGAAGAGGCAGCAGGCCAGATCTGACTTGCTGGCCATCTGTTGGACCACATTAAATTAAACTAAGATGGCAACAGTGTTTGTGTTGTGCACTTTTGTGTTAACATGGCAGTGAGCCACTTTGCACAGGCCTTTCCACAGCAACTCTCAGCCACAGCATGCAAAGCAGCAAGGGAGAGGCTGCTCAGGGTCAGACCCTGGGAAAAAGCAGAGCCACGACTCCCTGCTATTTCTGAAACCTACCCTGGACACAGAGAGAGGGATTTAAATTCTTGTGTCACTGCACTACAATGCTCAGGCTATTTCTCAAGAGCATCATTCTTGTAACTGTTTCATTTTGTCTAAAATTTAAGAGAAAGATTGATTTAATATTTTTTAGTATTTCCACCTAACTTATTAGACTTGGCCTGCCAAACATTTCAACGGGGTAGGCAGAAGCAGCCTACCCATGAAGCAGCACCCAGTTTTGCACTGAAACTGCTTGGTATCAAATGATTGAGACATAAACTTAAGCCAGATATAGACACAAACCTTTCCTGACACTGTTAAAACAAATATGCAGCAAGGCATGTTGCAGTCAAGACCACAGTGTCAGCAAAAGCAGCTCAACCAGTCCAAAGTTATCCTGCAAGCAATGGCACGGAAAAGAAACCACCGCAGCAAAGCCTGTCAGGTTTACAGCTACCTTTGGAAACCAAACATTGACATTGACAAATTTAATTTCCACAGCCAGACTTCCCAGCTGATAGATGCAGACACAGAATGACAGTGTTTATCCAGAGCATGCAGCTACAGATGAGGCACAGGGAGTGAGGGTTTCCATGTCAAGCCTCCTGGGAAAAATCTGCCCTTACCGCTTCCTTCTGCGTTTTGCTGTTTGCTCTTCTGCAATCATCTTATTCCTCTCCAGTTTCTTCTGGAATTCCTCATCTAGTCTTTGCTGTAATTGATCACATGTCATACTTTGGTCACAATCTAAATTAAAATACTTCTTTTAAAAGTCATGTCCTTTTAGGGAGAAGTCTTTTAGCAAAATACAGAAGGGAGCTCTGCCAGATTTTGTCTGGCTTCTCTATACAAAGCCACGTTCCTAGGGATGACTCCTGTACAGACAGCATTTTTAACCTGCAACCTGAGCCAAACATTGAAACCTTCTGAGGGAGGAATCCTCACCAGAACAGATGAGGGAGGTTGGGCTTCTGCCCTAATGAATGTTTCAGTAAAAACAAATTAATAATTGGAGACACAAACATTAACATATGGACTCATCTCGGCCAAGAGAGATTATATCAATAGTCTTTTCTAAAAGAGAGGGCATTCTACTCAATCAAGACTTAAAAGAAACATCTGGACTCTGTGCACAGGCACTCACTTTGTTTCTGTCTGTGCAAGGCAGTGTTACCAGAGATTTCTAGCTTTTAAAGCATTTTAAAGTCAGCCTGAGAACACACACATTCCCATGAGGCCTTACTGCGTGCTAGGACCCCAGGGAACACAGGAGATGGAGCATGTCTGACACAAAGCACCAAATGTTTCAGTACTGACACAGACACCACGGATCACACACTCCTACAGACTCCTCTGACGAGGGGTGCCTCGGAACGGAATTATTTGTACATGACTTTCAAAGAAAACACAGATTTGCAGAGAACAACAAACAAGTTGGGGGTGGGAGGGGGAGTTATAAAGAGTTGTGCTGACCTTCTCAGCCATGGCATCCATGAAATCCTGCCTCTGGTACTCTCGCCGCCGGAGATGCCGGTACACGTGGAACTCCCCACTGCCAGCTCCAGCGCTGGAACCTGCAACAAGGAACAGCTCAGGCTGCCAGGAAAGGAGGGAAATAGATGCTCACAAATCACTACAGCTGGATGCTGAGGGATGGCACACAGGAAAGGGCACTGTCAGATGAGAATCTACCGACAACGCACGGGGCGTGTCACCATTTTAAACTCGGCTCACGACCAAAAGCCAGAGTGAGCTGCAAACCCACCCACTTTTGGGTCACTGCAGGTCCTGCCATTTCCCCCCTGGAGAGCCCACTCTTAGCTGCACGTCAAGGCAGGCAAAGAACTGCAGGTGAAATGCACTCCCCAGTCTCTTACAGGCAGAGGTGAGCTACCATACCCTGCTGATGCTGCTTCCAACTAATTTTCAGCATTTCTCAAACACAAAATAAATGGCAACAGAAAGGTGGTAAAAGGTGATATTGGACTTTCCCATGCAAGACAGATCCACTGATAGTTTTTAACTGTTTCTTCATAAATTAAATCCCTACAGCTCTCTCTTCCTGACATGCTGAAGCCTTGCAGGAGCTTTAAGCATTGTGCTCCACTCTCTTCTCCTGAGTCCTTAAGGCAAAGCACAGGAACACAAGCCTCAAAGAAGACACCTAATTAAATCCCAGCAGCTCGGACTGCAACAGGGGAACTCTTGATACCAACAGAGTCCCAGCATGTCAGGTACCCCCAGCAAAACAAGGCAATTCAACTCAAGCAGACAGCAAAGCTATTTGAAAAAGCCATGAGAGAATTCCAATAAGCAGAATTTATTCAAAAGCATATAAAAACTTGACTCCAAGATCAATTATTCTGAAATAAGAACAACCTCTAGAAAGGATGGCGGTCTCAAAGAAAGACAGAACTACATGCAGGCAGTTTATACCACAGCTACTACATTTCATCCCTGCAGGTAGAAGTGTAGACAGAGCACTTGGGTCAGGGTCCTGGCACAGCTGCCAGCTCCCTACCTGAACACACACAATCACACCTGCTGCCTCAAGGGCTTGCTTCTCACAGCCTCAGATTCAGGCTCAAAGCAGTCAAAAGAAGGACTTCATACTGCCAATCTTCCAGAGCACTCTCAGATCCATGGAGAGGGCAGATTTACTCATCATCATTTACTTGTCATCACCAGAGCAGCAGCTTATTGCACTGCAGGCAGCCCACGTGCTGCAGTGCCACGGGCTTTGTTCTCTCCGCATTCTGACAGCCAGCAGAAAAGTGGAACCAGAGAACCAAATAAAACTTGAAAAATCAACTCTCAAAACACCTTTCACACCTCTTTTCTGCAGCAGAAAATCACCTCTGCCCTTCCCTGCTAAACACTTTTCTAAGTTAACTGTGGCTGACCCCAGAGTTATCTGAAGAATAGAATCTTTACCCATGACATCTCTAACGAACTCCGGGGGAGGTCGTGGTGCCCATTCATTCAGTTTTTCAGGAATTGGTACAGTCTTTTCCTGCAAGAACAAACCAACCAGCCATCAGTATCTTCCAGGAGCAAAGTCTGCAATTTTAACACACTGTTGAAAGGTGGGATACGTCTGACAACAGCCTCGTCCACCAGCTGACAGATCTCAGGAACACAGCTGCAGCAATTTCTTCATGCACAGGGATCAGGAGCAGGCAGAAGAGGAGAATCAGAAGGGATCCTCTCTGTCCCTCACATTCAGGCCTGCAGGTCAACAAACCCCAGGAGGATTAGGAGTGTCTGTGCCTCTTTTCAGCACTAGAAGGAAGCATGTCAGCACCTCCAAGCACTCGCAGGAACCGAGTATAATTCCCCTACCAGTAGTCTGGGAAACGATGGAAGGTGTCTGTGCACCTTCCCTGCCAGAGCTAGAGGACAGGGAAGAGCAGGGGAGGGAGAACACACGGTGCAAGGTCAGAGGAAGAACGCCGTGCCTGCTCCAGCACACACAGAGCAGGGGGCGAGAGTTTCATCCTGGCAAAAACCTCCTCAGGAAAGGATTAAAACACCCAGTTAGAGGACCGGGATCGTGCCCCCGCACATTAAAAGCGGTGGATAGAGGAAAGACCACGGGCAGAGCACTGAGGGGCCCCTGGGTTCCCAGAGAAGCGTTTCTCTCCTCACAGCACCCCAGAAAAGCCGGCTCCTTCTCCCCTCACAGCAACGCAGTGTATGGGGGTCGGTCTCTCTCCCCTTGGGGACCTGGCAAGGAGGGAGGGGGCGTGTGTGGATCCCGGGAAGGAAGAAGGAGGGGTTGGTCCCTCTCTCCACACAGACCCCGGGGAGGGACTGTCGGTTCCTCTTCCCTCACGGACGCGGAGAGGAGAAAGGGGAGGTTGGTCCCTGTCCCCTCACGGACCCCGGAGGAGGGGAAAGGGGGTGTTAGTCCCTCTTCTCTCACAGAGCCAGAGGTGGGGGTCTCGGCGTCCTTCTTCCCTCACAGACACCGAGAGGGTCTCAGAGCCCCTCTCACCTCACAGACACCGAGGGTGGGGGCTCGGTGTCCCTCTACCCTCACAGACCCAGGGGATGGG
>VXBQ01008377.1:138425-166442 GCA_013400175.1 Phainopepla nitens
CGCGGTGAGGGGCGGGGGTTCTGCGGGGGAGCCCTGTGCGAACGGAGCCGCGGAATCGGGTCCGTGAGGGCAGACGGACACCGAGAAACACCTCTGGGGGCATCGAGCCCAACTTCTGCCCTGTCACCACCCTGTCAAACAGAGCACTGACTGCTACAAGTCGTTTCTCGAACACCTCCACGGACGATGAGTCCACCACCTCGCTGGGCAGCCTGTGCCAATATCTAATCACCCTTTCTGTGAAGAAATTCCCCCTCCTGATGTCCGTACCCTGCAGCCTGGACAGAGGCTGAGGGCAGAGTCACCGAACTGTATGGTTGGAAGGGCCCTCTGTAACCACCCAGCCCAATCCCCCTGGCAAGGCAGGGTCACCCGGGGCGGGTGACGCAGGGACCTTCCAGGTGGGTCTGGAATGTCTCCTGACAGGGCGGCTCCAGAGTCTTCCTGGGCACCTTGTCCCAGTGCTCTGCCACCCTCAATGGGATTCTTTGAAGGCACAGAATCACAGAACAATGGTTCAGGTTGGAAAGGACCATTGGGGTCACCCAGTCCACCTCCCTGCTCCAGCATGGTCCCCAGAGTGTGGCAGTCAGGGCTGTGTCCAGAGGGCTTCTCAAGGACACCCCGTACCCACTCTGTACAGCCTGTGCCAGTGCTTGATCACCAACCCAGTGAAGAAGTTCTTCCTCATAAAATTACAGTATGGTTTGGGTTGAAAGGGACCTAAAAGATCCTATTCCAATGCCCTGATGTGGGCAGCGATGCCACCCACTAGTCCAGGCTGCTCAGAGCTCCATCCTACATAGCCTGGACCATTTCCAGGGATGCACCAAAGATTTTCTGGGTTATCTGTGCCAGAGCAACACCACCTTCTCAGCAAAGAATTTAATCCTAATAGCTCATCTAAACCCACTCTTTCAATTTGAAGCAGTTCCCCTATTTGTCACTACAAATTCGTGTTCAAAGTCCTTCTGCATCTTTCTGTCCATTTGGGTACTGAAAGGCCACAATGAGGTCACCCCGAAGCCTTCTCTTTTCCAGGCTGAACAATCCCCAATTCCCTCAGCCTTTCCTTGTAGGAGAGGTGTTCCACCCCTCCAATCATCTAGTTTGTCTTTTCTGGGCTCACTCCAGCGGGCCCCTGTCTCATTTTTGGGTGGAACTGCCTGTGCTGCAGCCTCTCATCCCATGGCTCAGCACCACTGAGGAGGGCCTGGCTGCACCCTCAGACACTCAAAAACTCAGGTACAACTCGTTCCCTGCGTCATGTTCCTTGCATGTCCCCCATGTAGCTGTGCATCCTGCTCCTGCCCAAGCTGGTTTTGCTGAGCTCTGATGTCCCCTGTCCCCTCAAGCACGCTCTCAGCGCTGCAGTCTATCCCCAGCAGACAGGCAGCTCCGGCATCTGCCGCGCTCTGTCCAGGCTGAGCCCGGGTAGGATGAAAATTCAGTGTGTGTTTTGCAGTGGCACCCTCAGCCCTGCCAAATCCCTTCCCCGTGAGGGTGTAAGCGATACAGCACTTCCTGGTGCCCCCGTGGCAGGCTGCCTGCGCCATCTGTTCGTGTCACTTCGGTCATTACCAGCGCGGGCCGAGGGCTTTGTCTGCTGACAGTGATGAACGGCAGCACCGCTCCCCACAGCACGGCCCTGCCGGGCACTGGGAGGGGTGGGCAGGTAACAGGAGGGGGGATGCTGTGCTGTTTGCATCCATATTCACACCTGGGATTTGCAGGAACAGCGCTAGGACGAGCTGAGGGCTGGTACGCCCAAATCCACGCTTGCCTGACGGAGCTGGAGGAAGCCATGGTGGGGAAGAGGAGCCAGAGCTGGCTGCAGTACAGGCCTCCACTGCAAGCCAAATTTCATTTCAAGTCGCTGTGGCCCTACAGAAATGGCATGGCATGTGCTGGGGCTGTGTGTGCGTCACAGAATTAGCCAGTAAAGGTCAGCTGCAATGGAAGAGGGGCATCAGCCTTTGTGCAGTTTATGGAGATAAGCCAGAGCCGGGAAGTTGGGCTCTGGGTTTCAGACAGCTTCGTGCTGTGCATGTGGAGAGGGTGACAGAAAGGGGAACAGAGAGGTTGGGAATGGCTCCTTCTGAGATTTATAGTTCATTTGTATGGCCTGAATTTATTAAGCCTCCATTCTCTTCTCCTTTCTGTGGGGAAAATCGGAGCTGATCCTCAGGTTCAGCCCTATGTTTACAAAAGACTTTTCAACCTCCGCTGAGGTTGCTATGGAAATCACACTAGTTTGTGTCTCGTGTTTTTCTTACCAACCTGATTTGTAAAAGAATGGTGTGAATTTAGTGCTGGCTGAGTTCCCAGCTGGCCGCTGGTCCTGGAAGGCATCCTTGCAGTCTCAGCCCTGGCTGGAGCAATGCAAACAGCTTCCTCCACGCTGTCTGCCAGCTCCCCGGCTCCTGTGCCTGCGGCTCTCCCAGCCTTGGGTCGTCTTCAGCCCACCAGGACAGAAACCATCCAGTGCCAGGCTGGACTCAGCCCTGCCAGGGAGACACCAGCTCTGCTGCAGAGGCCACGGCAGGTCCCCTGTCCCCTCTCAGTCACCGCAGACTGTTTTACAAAGCAGATTTGCTGCAAACCGATCACGTTTCCTCTGCTGAGTCCTAAGCACAACTAATCCCTAACGTTTCACCCTGTTTCTTCCTCACAGCCACCTCTCCAAACACACAGCTTCCCACAGCAGGGCTGTGAATGATGAGCTGCCAGGACTTGGCCCTCTTGTGCCAGTCCCCATGGGAGGGAGGCAGAATGGCAGCCTGAGGGCTGCAGGGAGCAGCTGGACTCACTTGCCCAGAACGTGGCTTGTTCCAGCCACAGCTCACAGCCCCAGGAAACAAACAAGCAGCCTGTCATCCAACAGAGGCATTGCAAACCGTGGGGAAAGAGACCTGGGAACATCTCACTCTAAACTATGCGCTGAGGGAGTTGGTGCAGACTCCTGATGTATTCTGCACAATTTACTTTTAAAAAACCTGGGGAGGGGAGCAAGATAGGTTCTTAGGTCATACAAAAATCAAAAGTATTTCATCAAAATACAAAGCCCACAAAATCAGAAGTCTGGGCTGGGATCTGGGCAGGACTGGGGTCAGCAGATTTGCATTAGAACAGGGTGGTGTTTTCATAGGTCAGTGTGAACAACAAAATTCGTCTCCCTGATCTTTATCAAAGAAGCTCATTTGTGTTTCTGAGGAGTTCTCCTACCAAAGGGATCCTTCTGGAAGCACTGCAATCCTTTGCTGAGACAGAACCTGCACGTCAGGCAGGAGCAGCCATGGAGCTCCAACACCCACGTGAAACGTGGGCAGCTGCGCTGCTGAAAAATCCCTTTGCATTTTTGTCCTGTTCACGGTATGTGCCAGGGCATGGCTCAGCACCAGCATCCCCACAGCCCCATCCAGCATCCCCACAGCCCAGTCCAGCATCCCCACAGCCCCATCCAGCATCCCCACAGCCCCATCCAGCATCCCCACAGCCCCATCCAGCATCCCCACAGCCCCATCCAACATCCCCACAGCCCCATCCAGCATCCCCACAGCCTCATCCAGCATCCCCACAGCCTCATCCAGCATCCCTGCAGCCCAGTCCTTCTCCAGCCCTGGGCAGAGGGCACTGCTGGCATTTAATCCAGCCCACATGCTGAGGCTGCTTTCCCCTTGTTTCACCATCAAATCTCTGCCTTAGATGCTGTTTTGTCCTGCCCCTGCCCTTCCAGACACCCTGTGAGAGGAAAGGGATGTTTTCCAGCAAGACTGATGCTGTAATTAGCCAATTTGCTAATAAGCTGAGGTGTGAACGGCTTTCTGTGAGGCAGGAGGAGCAGCTGTCCCGAAGGCACTGCCCTCAGTGTTACCTCCCCAGCTGCCCAGCTCCTGATGGATGAGCTCTCCAGGAGAGGTGAAAAGGCTCTGGTGACTTTTGGGGAGGGAATGTTTTTGTGAATGGATCATGACACAAGCATGGCCTGATTACCGAGCTGAGCAGCTCCCTCCACCCCCCCAGAAGCCATGTGTTAGCTGCGTCTGTCACTGCTTAGCTGTCACAGTACAGTCTGGGACAATGCTCCAGTTTTCCCAGGGGATTCTCAGCAGAAAAGAGCACACCAGAAAGACATACAACGTCAGAGCATGAGGCACAGTCTCCCAGGAGAGATGAAGGCAGAGGAGGGGGAATGACAGGCCATGGGGAGCTGCTGGGAGATGCTAGCAAAGGCCTTTAGCAAGGGAGGGGCACCTTCACAGCCCAGGGCTGCTCATTCCCGATTATCCTGCTGCTTGGGGGATGGACCATTCTGACTTACACTGCTGACTAACCAGACTAAGTAAATAACAGACGGGGAGGAGAGGAAACCCTGTCCTGTACAGCCTGGACCCACCCTCCTCCTCCCTCTGCTCAGCAGAGGAGAGAACTCTCTGCTCCCTTCCTGCTCTCTTCTCAGTGCACTCCAGCAGGCAGAGACAGACCCAGCCCAGCCCCAACTGCCCAGAGATAGCAATGAGGTCTGCAAACCTCAGACATGATAGCATCCTCCCTCTCTTTTTCTTTTTTTTTTTTTTTTAATCTAGCAAATCCAGAAAAGCCCCAAGCTCTTGCTCACATGCTGTTGTTTTTGCAAGTGATTTTATTTTAAAACCGGAACTCGAGTTCTCCATTTAACAAGTCCCCCCCTTCCCCTTTCTTTTTTTAAATAAAATTAATTTATTCTACACAACAGTAAACTCTTCCAGACTCTTCCCTATTTACAAATTAACATTTTTTGCTTGCAGATCATTGCTTCCCCCTCCTTTTCCTATCCTGTGACACAGAAAGTGAGAAACAAAGCCAGTATCTGAAGGTCTGTAAGGCAGTGCTCCCATCCAGCCTTCTGGATCCCACCCTTGGGGCTCAGGGAAGAACCAGAGTGATGATGTCTGTGTCAGATCTGGAGATCTCCCCTCATCCATGTGTGTGTTAAACCCATCCACCAAGAGCATCCAGACTCTCCCTGCTCCTCTGAGCTGTGTTTTAGCTGGGCTGAGGAAGGAGAAATACCCTCAACAGAGGAAACTGCTCCTGCTGCCCTCTGAAGGGCCGTGTGTTTGGGGAGGAGGTGGCATTTGCTGCAGGAATGGCATCCACCAGGCCTTGTCTCACACCTCCATGGGCCATACAGGCAGCTCTCACATCACAGGAGGAGGCAAGGAACCTTGGAGACACCTCCCCTGTCCTCTTGAAGCAGGAGGCACATGTGAGTGAACTGCTGGGGACATGCTTTGCTAGCTTAGGAAAGAAGGCACCTAATAAAAAAAAAAAAAAATTGGCCCAACCCAATTCCAGGCAAATTCAAGTTTTTTTTTTTTTTTTTTTTTTTTTTTTTTGAGGTTGTGGCTTAGCTTGTACCTCTTTGAACTAAGTGGTAACTTCTAGCTGAGTGTGGTGGGGTCTGCTCTCCCTGGAGACCTGGCTCAGGTCCTGTGAGCACTGTCACTCCTGTCACTGCCACACGAGGAGCCAGGAGTCCTGGTGCTGGGTAAGACAAGCTGTGTCAGCCAAACCAAGGGGGACATGCAAACACTTGGTCTGCAAGCAAAGCTGCCCTTCTGGAGGGTCTCCCACCCTCCATGAGGCACAAACCCTGGCCAGTAAAACCATCCTCAGGGCTTCCATGACCTGTTGGAAAAAAATCAACATAGTGTTTTTATTCCTGGGAGCCCAGCCAAGCAGGAATACCTGCTTTTACCTGCAAGGCAAAGTTGTCCCTCACCTCTGGACACAGCCCTTGGCCTCTGCGTGACCCCCTGAGACATCCAGAATGACCAAAAACTGATGTCAAGAGGAGGTGTTATCATATTTTCCCAGGTTTGCCTTGAGCAATGGAAAATATTACCCAGTTGTGGCAGACAGTAGGCAGAAGGCCGATGCCCTTGTGGAGAGCTTAGGTTTTTAAAAATCAAGGTAGAGAGGGAGGAAGAAAGGGTTATCCAGGATTTCTCTGTTGGTACAGCAGGGAGAGAAAGGAAACAAAGGAACAGAAAAGGCAAGACAGCAGGAAAACCCTTCCTTGAATGCAATTCATTAAGCTTTGGACAAAAACCTTTTGCTGTCAGAGGGTAGGAAACACATGCCCCAGAGGGAGCCCAAAAGCCAGCCCAGATAAACCCTCAGGCCTCTGCAGCAGCACCCTCTCAGTGATCCATGTGTGTGAGGAGAAGAGTCTCTGCATGGAGACCTGACACTTCCATGCTCATCCCAAAGTGCCAGAGTCCCTTGGCAGCTGGTTTGCAGGGTGATGGTGCCAGAGGGATGTTGGCCATGCTGGGCTCTCGCCACAGAGGGGACATGCCAAGGTGCTTTGGCCGGAGGATGGAGCCTGTCACGGCTGCGGGTGCCATCCCACGATGGTCGTACCCAGGAGGAGATGCAGGAGCCCAGCTCGGCCCTGGGAGAGCTCTTGGTCCGGAGGGAAGGAGAAGAGGCTGCAAGCTCTAAAATGGCACTGACTCTTTCAGCCTCCCACACCCCCAGCACTGCCCCAAGCCTGGGCTCGGCACCAGGTCCAGCTGGAACATTGCCCACCGCTGACACAGCTCCCAAAAGCAGCAGGGAGCGAGGAGGACGTCCCGGCTGGGTCGCTGGTGGTGGCAGGAGGAGGTGGCGAGGCCGCTGCAGCGGTGAGGGGCACAGTTGTGAGGGGCACGGTCGCCCCGCTCCCCCCACCACCCAGCCCCCAGCACGGGGGCTCAGTAGAAGGAGTACTGGTTTTCCACCGCCCGGGTCCGGCTCCGGGCACTGTCAGCCTCGTGGTAGTCCTCGGCACTGGCGGCGGGGGGCTCCGGCCGGCGCTCGGCGCTGTCGCTGCGGCTGCGGGGGCCCAGGGCACCCTCCAGGCGGTGGTAGGGTGCGGGGACCGGGACACTGGGGGCTACGGCCACCCCCTCAGCGGGTGGCGGCACCGGCGGGCCCGTGGCGGGTGCTGTGCTGCAGAAGTAGTGTGGAGGTGGCAGGTCGACCCGGCAGCCCGGCGGCTGCGACACGAGGGGTGGTGGGGGGCCGGTGTCTGCAAGGAAAACAGGAGCTTGACCCCTCCTGTGCTGCCTGCGGGCTCGGCGCCCTCCCTCTCCCTCACCTTCCCACACCCCTTCTCCATCCTTGACGCTGTTCTTCTCCAACCCTCCTTCCTGCTCTCTCCCAGCACAGCGGGATGCTCTGAGCCTCCAGAGCTCCTCTCTGCTCCTCTCCTGCCTGAGCCAGGGGACTGACACCCACATCCAGGGACAGGGGGTCACACCGACACAGCCCTGCTGCTGTGCGGTCCTCAATGCCCGCCTTCAGTGGGTGACACCCAGCCTGGCGCACCTCCAGAGCCACACACATCAGCAGGGCACTGCTTTAGGGAGGGAATCCCATGGATCTGTCCCTTTTAGGACCATGTGAGATCCCGTTGCCCACCCAGCCCTCCACGTGCAGCCCTCCCCCTGCCCAGCCCTGGCACCCACCGGGCTGCGGGCTCTGGGCCACCACGTAGCTGCGGAGGGTGATGTCGGCCGCGCCGCCCGACTCCAGCGGGATGGGGTGCGTGTGGAAGTGGCGCAGCATGTCAAAGATGGTCTGGAACCAGAGGTGCTGCACGTGGCACTGCCCGCTCTCGTTCAGCGACAGGCGCAGGTGCTGCAAGAGCAGGGGGCAGGAGGTGAGCCGGGGGTCGTGAGGGTGAGACCCACCCTTGCAATCTGCAGGAGTCACCTCCATCAGCCAAGGGAGGTTTGCTCCTAGCATAGGATTGTTGTGTTTACCCTGCTGCAGGGTGTGTCCTTAGAACACCCTGCAGCCCCAGGAGAAGTCTGACCCTCCTGGGGATGAAGACCATAAAGAAACACACAGAGAAGTGTGTCTGGGGTGGTTGAAGCTCTCTGATCTTGGGGTCACAGACAGCCTGGAGAAGCCTCTAGCCCACTTGAACTACTTCTTGCAAGGTGACAAGGACAGGCAATCTCTGCTAGAAAAGGGACCCAGCAAAAAACTGCTTGTGGTTGGTTTTTCATAGTGCATGTGTGTACTTCAGGACACAGAACAGACAAAGAGAGGGCAGGGGAAGGTGTGCCAGGCTGCACTGAGCCCCCACGGGGTATTTATCCATACCCTCACGTGACAGGCACTGATCCAGTTGGAAAAGTGTAGAAGGGGCTGGGCAGGATGCAGAGGGGTCTTGGGGCACAAGGGCAGGTGATGCTGAGAGATGCCCTGTTGGGGTGCAGCTCCCTGCAGATCTGCTGCATTTGGGGTCACCCACAGGGCAAGAAGGAACCTGAGGTGCTGGGCAGGGCTGGCACTAACATTCACAGAGAAGCAGGGGGCACGGAGAGGCAGAGGACACCCACCTTGGCTTTCCCCTGGAAGTTGAAGGTCAGCACGTACTCCCCCGGCCGTGTCTCGCTCTGCCGGATGACGAACAGTCCGTGACTGCGCGCGCCCCCGAAGAGCACCAGCTGGGCTGCCTTGATCCGTGACAGGGTCCCGTGGAACCAGGGGAAGTCAGACAGGTTGATCTCGGCCTCGGCCTCACTGTCCTCCCCTGCCCGCAGGGACAGCAGGTTTTTAGGGAGCAGCCGCACAAGGCCCCTTCTCTCTCCTCCCGCCCCCTCCTCCTCCTCTCCCCCTGGGCACCCTTCCAGAGTGAGATGCTGGGGCTGCATCCTGCACCCCAGTACCTGTGAGATGCCCACCAGCGGTGGGGGAGGATTCCAGCGTCTGCAGGAAGCTTTCCAGTGGGACGTGGGTGAGGAGCTCCCCCAGGGAGTCCCTGCTCCGGCCATGGGGCACGGGGACAGCGGTGGCCATGGCAGTGTTGTGAGCGCTGGGCAGGGCACATCTGTCTGGTGGCCTGGGTACCTCTGGAAGGGAAGTTGCAGAGGGATGAGTTCATGGCTCAGCATCGCCCACCCTCACTGGGCAAAGCTGGGGGCTGTCCTGTTCTGCAGGCAACTGTGTTGGATACTCCTGGATCTTAGAGACACCTGAGGGCTAGGTTATGGCTCTGAGGGACTCCCAGGCTTTCCCAGATGTAGTTCCTTACCGTCATTCAGGAACTCGCAGCTGGATGAGGTTGTCCTGCCTGGCAGACAGGCTCCCTGTGCGCAGGACACCAGCTCAATGTCATCCCCACTGTCCCTGGAGGAGAGCACAGACAGAGACACACACATGTGGCACCTCCACTCGGGCTTGGGATGGGGACTCGGCCAAAATTCCAGTGTGATCCAAGAGAACATCCTGAATTCCTTAATTCCTCCCAAAGGTTGCCACTGCACCAAGAGCATTGAGAGGCAGAGCAGCCACCAAACATGACTTTTTGGGGGTGAGAAACCAGTGTGGGAGGAATTAAACCCTTGAAAGCCCACACTGCATGGGCCATGCCAGTCGGTTCCAGCTGCAGGATTTTGCTGCAGCCTGGTGGGTTTGGAAGGAAAGCTGCTACCTTGACTCTCAGTGCTTTGCTTTGCACCCACACACCCTCCCACCACCAACTTGCACCCGAGGGCGCTTTCACTTTCACCCTCTGCAAAGGGAATTACCCACCCACGGGAATTACATCCCTGACAGACGTGAAACACTAAGTCAGGAGGCCTGGAGCAAGACAGCAAGTGGGAATAGAGCCAGGGAGCCACTCAGAGCTTCCCCGTTGCCGGCCCTCCCCGTGCACTTCAGCACCCTTCTTGCACAAGCATCCGACTTGCTCCACATCCTATTTTTATCCCAGCCACCAGCAAGAGTCCAGAGCTGCCCACAGCACTCGGCTGCTCTTGCTTCACACGGGCCACGTGGGCACAGGCAGCGGGGAAGCGGCTGCGGCAGTGGCAACAGCTCCCTGTGAGCTGCTGAATTATTTAGTGGCCAGTAAATGAATCAGCCATTGGGAGTCATTCAGCTGCAGCCAGTTATAAACAAGAAGGGAGGAAGGAAACCAAAACCAACAGGGCTCTGCAGAAAAGCCGTGGCTGGGCGCTCACGCGGCGGCTCCAGCACGCAGCCCTTGGCAAAAGCATCGGGAGCTGATTGAGAATTCGCTCTTGGCAGCGAGCGTGTGTGTCGGTGTATTAAACAGCTCATTATTATTTGCTCTGGAGTTCATTATTATTTGCTTTACAGTCACGTCCGGAGGCTGGAGCGGGATGGCGCTGGGTGCTAAGCAAACAGAAAGGGCTGGGAGGGAGCCAGGGGCAGGAGCCAGGGGCAGGAGCCAGGGGCAGGAGCCAGGGGCAGGAGCCAGGGGAGCACGGTCGTGGTGCTCAACTCCAGCTGGAAAACCAGCACTGAAACATGGAGTGAGGCAAAAAAGGCCTTTTCCCAGCCTCGCATCAGCAGCCCAGCCTCAGCAGTGTTTCAGAATCACAGAATGGTGTGGGTTGGAAGGGAATTTAAAGCTCATCTCATTCCACCCCCTGCCATGGGCAGGGATACCTTCCACTAGCCCAGGTTGCTCCAAGCCCTGTCCAACCTGGCCTTGCACACTGCCAGGGATAGGGCAGCCACAGCCTCTCTGGGCAGTCCATGCCAATGAATTACAGATTTCAGAAAACAGCAAAAGGAGCAAAGATCTGGAGTGCACCAGTGCATCCTCTCTGTGAGATGCAGCCTCCACGGTGACCAAATGCCTCTCTCAAGCAGGAGGAGACAAAGGCAGCCTAGAGAGACTCTCCAAGCCCCTGTTCCAGGTTTGCTTGATGTTTTCACTGCTGCAGGCATGGGCACCTGGTTTTGGTTTTTCCAAAACTGTGCCAAGAAAGGCAGTGCCAGGCTTTCCCCAGAGGCTGGGCCTGTCTGAGCCAGCTGAAGGGCAGCAGCACCAGGCACACAAACCTCCCTAACACAACTTGCTGCACGTGCTGATGAAACAGCAGATGAGAAGTTTTGGCTGAGTTATGACTCCAGTGATAACACTGATGCCACTGTGATAGAAATACAAATAAATCAATTCAACCAGCAGAATCTTAAATATATCATGGATGCTATGCTGGAAAAAAACATGGAAAATAGCTCAAATATGGTATAAAAACTTCAGAAGGTGTGTGTTAGGAGCTTCCTGCTTTGAGGCTGCGTTCCCAGGTCACATGCCTCTGCCAGGCTGAGGGGATGTGGGGCAAAGAAGGGTGACCAGGTGGCCAGTGCTCTGCACCCCTGGCAGACACAGGCTGCTAACTCTGCCTCCAGACCTCTGCTGGTGTGAGTTGGGCACTTCCTGTGACAACCCAAGCAGCAGAAATTGCATCTGAGTAACAGTCTGTGCTCAGGCACCCCAGCTTGGCCCCACAGAGCCCCTTCCCCAGCAATCCTTACCCGGGGTCGATGCAGTCCTGGATATCAGCCACCCACGAGTGCTTCTGCAGGGAGTCGATGGTCTCCAGGATGTACTCGGCCCCATTCTCCACCTGCAGGCCACATGGGATGGAGTCAGCTGTGCCAGGGTGCTGCCCCCCACCCCAGGGCAAAACACACCCCACAACCCAGCCAGACCCCCTGAACAGCACCTCAGCTGAGCAGGAGAGGATCAGTGTCTCACCCCACCCCATCCCATGCCAAGGGGTGACCCAGAGGAGCAGTGTCCCACCCCATCCCAGCACAGGAGTGCCAAGGGGTGACAGAGATGCATCCAATATGACCCCAGACCAGATCTGGAGCTCAGAGGAAAACCCCATCCCACCATTATCAGCAAATACATGACAAGCTTTTTCACAAGGTTTTTACAGCCTCCATGGAAGAAACACACCTGGCTGGCAGCATTGGGGTTCATGGAACTATGCCCCAGCACAGACAGCATCCCTTGCTCCTGAGGCACCTCTGTGTCCCCCCAAAACTAGCTCTGCACAGGTATAGCAGAAGCCATGCTGCTCTGTACCCCAAAACCCTGCCAGACCCCAGGAGTTTTAAACTTCTCCTCCATTATCTTTTCTGCCTGCTGGTCCATGAGGCTTCTGACTTCTGATTGCAACAAAGTGGGAGAGAAACCCCCTTTCACAGAAAAAAAATAATAAATAAAAATTAGGATGCAAAAGAGCCTCCAAACTGTCCAGCCCAAAGGAGCTGTGCCTTTCTGGGGCCAGGCAGAGCCCAGAAGCTCCACATCAGTGGACTCAGATGCCATGGGATGCTGTGTGCCTCTGGCAGGCTTCCCTGCATCCCTCATGGAGCCTTAAACATCGTGTTCCCGAGGTGGCAGAGCATCCCTGACTCTGGGAGGGTGTCACGTTGCCAGCTGAGACAACCTCCAAGCAAATTCAATTAATCACAAACAACTGAATCACCACCTTGAAAATAAGCAGGGAGGGCAGGGAGCAGAGCCCTGGCTGGAGCTGAGCAGTGACCTGGACCCTGTCCTGAGCAGAGGTGGAGGGGAGTAGCTAAGATCCCCCTCCCCAGTTTGTTTAACTAGGAAAGGATCTTCCCTGGCTTTCTGAGGGCAAGGCATGAAGCTGACGTGGGAGATGGGGCTGCTCACTCATGCAGAGATGACAGCAAGTGAAGCACGTGCAGGGCTTGGGTATTTTGCAAGCACCTGCTTGTGCAATGGAAAAAACTGCATGTGCTTGGTGTCTGATGGGCTCTGGGGACACGCTGGCTGCTCATTTTTAGGCAATCTGGCAGAAACTATTTCAGTGTGGCCTCCCCAGACAAGGCAGGGGCTTTTCCACCCACCGTAACCTGTGTGTTGTGTGTGAAGGTTGAGACTGGGCTCCACATCACACGGGAAGGGAAACTACAGCACCCACCTAACCTGTACCCCTGCACTGAGGGTGCTTCATCCCCTCTGCAAGTTGGGGAATGGGAGAGCAGAAAGATGTCCCAGCAAGAAGGACCCAGGCAGAAAATGAGCCATGAATAATAGTGGGTGTGAGAAAAGGGAACAGCATCCTGCGCCAACAGCTGGGAGAGAAGAGCAAAGCCTGGCTGGGGGCCTCTGTGCTGTGCTTGCTGCCTCAGCTCACTCAAAGGATTGATTGTGATCAATTCCCCTGTGGCAGGGAGACAGCAGGACAGGGCAGGAGCAGAAGGTACCTGGCAAAGCAGGTATTTTCCAGCTGGCAGGGTTTGGAGCATTCCAGAAAGGCATTAAAGGAATGGCTGGAGCAGTCACCAAGCTGTTAGCAATGGGAGTGGAGAGAGCATGTCTGGCTTCAGAAGATGGGAAGCGCAGAATTTTCCTCCAGCAGCCAGAGAAACCAACCCTCACAGGCATCCAGGAGGCATCAAACCCCCCAGCAGGGATCTGTCATGACCAAGCCCATCTGCTCATGCTCGTGACAGCCCCAGGGACAGGGAGAAGCAGTGGCACATCCTGGGTGTTGAACATGCTTTGGACACTGATGTGACACATTTGAGGTGGGGCTTGTAAGGGGATCCAGAAAATGTGACAAGAAGTAGTTGATGAGCCATATTCCAAGAGCAGAGATGGATGGTTGATGGGTTATCAATGGCCAGTGGTCAAAGCTGAGGGATGTGCTCAGCAGCTCCTTCCCATCAAAGGCTCCTCAGTGATGAGGACAAAAGAATGCGAGGATGCCTGATCAGTTCATGGATGACACCACACTGCAAGTGTGTTGGAGGATCAGACAAAAATTCAAATGAACTTGTCAAAGCTGAAGTGGAAGAAAAAGCTGAAACCAGCCTGCAGCTCAAGGACAGGGTGAGCCCTGGGCTCACAGTGATCACTGTGGGTGTGTGGGCTGGGGAACCACGACTTGGGAGCAGTTCTGCAAAAACCATCCTGGAGTTACAGCAGCCCCAGGCTGCATGTGAATCAACATCATCATTGTCTTGGCGTGAGGAAAGCAACTGCATCAGCCTGGGCTGGACAGAGAGGAAGAAGAAAGGAGAAGCAATCCTTCCCATCTGCTCTGGGCCTCGGTCCCACGTACACTTTGGGGCCTTCCATCTCCAGAGCCTGCAAGGAAAGCAAGGAGGACCTTGGGCTGGTCAGTCTGGAAAACAGAAGACACTTGAGGCTGGCCTTTGAGGCACAGAAGACAACAGCTGAATGAGCCTCTGTGCCCATGGTGGACACTGACCACTGCTGAGGCTGAAGAACAAGAAGCCCTTGGGGAAGGGAAGGCGCCAGGAGAAGTTGTGTGACCTTGGCAAGGAGCTGGATTTGAAGGAAAGAAATTTTCCCTGGGAATGTGTGCTGGGGTCAGGTGGATTTCAAGGTTTGGGAGCTTTCACAAAGCTCCCATTTTCCCCCCTCTTTTCCTTTCATAGTTTTCTAAGCTTTCAAGCAGGTTCATTCAGCTGGGAGGCCAGCCTCTCTGCTCTGCTTTGCCACACACTCTTGGGGAGAAGCATCAGGGAGAGAGGTGTTTGTTTAGAAGAGGCAGAACACAGAAATGCTCAAAATCCAATGGTCCATCACCATCATGGTGTCCAAGACCCTGCAAAATTCAGCCCTGATCTGCCATGACAGGTTGTTGTCTCCCAGCTGAGCAGGAGGCAGCATTGAGCTAATTAATTGCATGACATGGAAAATTCTGAAAAAAGAGACTTTCACTCTCTGCTCATGCCCTCAGACTCACATGTGGTTGATCCCCAGGGTCTCATTGGTCCCACAGAGCTGTTCTCATAGAATCACTAAGGCTGGAAAACACCTCCAAGATTATCAAATCCAACCTTTGACCAGATGCCACCTCATCAACCAGACCACAGCACTAAGGGGCCATCACATTGTGTCAATGGAAAATCCACCACACGTCACCAGTCCGGGACAGCAGCAGCCACAAACCACAAGCAGCTGCACCAAGGAGCATTTTCCCTTGCAGGTTATCTTGGGTCACTGATTTAACCCATCTCCTGGTGACACAGAGAAGCCAAACCCCACAGTGAAAACCAAACAGTTTGACCCCAAAACACCCCAGCGTCAGCTGGAGGAGGCGGGGATCCTGTGGGGAGCATTTGTGCTGTTGGCATCTCAGCTGTGAAAGCCAAGGCAGCCACCCCTTTGGAGACTGAGCCTCCTGCACTGCAGGTTGCAGGTGCAGAGGGGGCTCCTGTAGGGATCCACACCCTGCTCTCACCTTTAGGACAAAGGTGTTGTCTTTGTCAGGCATCTCCAGGGGCATGGTGGTGCGCACCTCGATGATGGCCGACAGTGGGATGCTCACCTTGGGTTTGGAAGCCTGAGAAAAGGAAAGAATATACCAAAGAAAATAAATGAAAAGAAATCAATGAATTAAAAAAAAAAAAAAAAGTCACTCAATTGAATCAAACTGTCCCTGGGGACAATGCAGCAGGGCTCTCAGAGGCAAGATCAGCTCAGCCTGTGTGGTTATTACAGGGGGGGAATAAACAGCATTGATTTCCCTCCCGTGCCTGATAACTCTGAGCTCTGTGAATTAAACCAAGAGGAGGCCCAGTGGAAGACAGGGAGGTGCTTTTAATTGCCAAACCACTCTCCTTGCTCCAGCGCAGGCTGATGTGCCAGCTCTGCCAACACCATTTAATTTCTCTCCATTTTCAACCCTCTCCCAACGGAGAGAGCTGTGCTATCTGATGGGGGATGCTTCCCATGTGGAAAGCAGCCCCGTTTCTCCAGCACAGGAGCTGCATTTCAACCGAGCAGCTACGATGCAGCAGCCTCAGCCATGCAGAGAATTTTAATTACATTAAAATAAAGAAAAATGAATTTCCCCCAGGGCCCCTGGCACCCGCCGGAGCCTCGGTGGGGAGGCAAGACCCGGTGCCTCCCACTCCAAGTGTTTGCTGAGCAACAAATTCCCCAGATATTTGTTTTAATTATAACAAATCCCCACAAAGGAGCTCGTGGAGCTGCTCTCCAGGGCTGGTCCCCTCCAGGGCTCTGGGATTTGGAGCACTGCAGCTGCAGGAAGCAGAGATGAGATTTAGTCACCAAAACCTGCGCCTGGCGCCTTGGGTGCAGTGGGTGGGATGAGGCTAGCAAGGAGCTCCTGGCTGCAAGTTACCAATAATGGGCTCAGTTCCCATTTTTATTGGGAAATAAAAATAAATAAATCCAAGACAGAACAGAAACTGCTTTTTCCCCTTGCAGGATGTTTCATTTCTGCCAGCCCCAGAGCCCCAGTGCTGCCTGCAGACACGTCTCAGCCGTGCAAGGCTCTGCCCATCCCTGGGGAATTTTTCCATCTTGGTGTTTGCACAGGAGAAGGTCAGAAAGGAAGCTGCAGCTGCTTTGAAAGGAAAGGAAACAAGGTGATAATTCACCCCTAAGCCAGAGAAGGGTCTTAAAATCACAGAATGGTTTGGGTTGGAAGGGACCTTAAAGATCATCTCATTCCAACCCCCTCCTCTCCAGGAGGGTTCTTCCCTTTAAAGGTTTAAAGACAGGGCCATAGTTTTTGTAGGGTCTATGCAAAAACAAAGCTGTGGGCTGCTGAAGCAAAAAGCAGTTTTCTTCCAGCTGTGCCAGACTGGTGCCACTTTTACATTTGCCAGATGGAAAGCAAGATGGGATGAGAGGAGAAAGCTGTAAACCAATGTGGGGTGTGATTATAACAGAAGAGCAGACAATGTTCATAAAAGTTGCCATAAAATAATTTCAAAACTGGTTTTTAGAGGCAAATCAAGATACACTAAAAAAGGAATCCCTCTACGAGCTCTCTCTTAAATGTTTTAAGAGCAGCAGTTGTTCCATTTTAACCTAAGTTTATTTTCTCTTTGGTGCGGCTGACATGCCAGGCTTCATCAGATCCTCCTTCTACAGAATCACAGAATGGGTTGGGTTGGAAAGAATCTTCTTCCACCCCCTGCCATGGGCAGGGACACCTCAGGTTGCTACAAGCCCCATCCAAACTGGCCTTGGACACTTTCAGGGATGGGGCAGCCACAGCTTCTCTGGGCACCCTGTGCCAGGGGCTCACCACCCTCACAGGGATAATTTCTTCCCAATGTCCCACCTATCTCTATTTAAAGCCACTCCACCTTGCCTTGTCACTCCATGCCTTTGTTAGACGTCCCTCTCCAGCTCTCCCATAGGTTTTCTAGTGGGCACCAAGGACATGGGGTGGTTTCCTTCCAGCCAGGCCCCATTCCTGGGCTGGGGAAGCCCCCAGTCCAGCCCAGAGCAATGCCCACCATCCGTACCCATGTTGAGCTGCTCTCCAGAGAGATGCATTTGAGTTTAAACTCATGTTTTATATTTTCTCCAAAGGTGAGAGGCACAGACCAACACCAACAGTGCAAGGTTCATTTTGGCCTGCAGGTTGGATGGGTTTCAAGCACATTTTCCCATCCATTCACACCTCAGCCACACAGCACCAGATCTCCCTCTGGACCAGAGCTGGATTTCAGCCCAGCTCAGCAGTGGAAACAAAAAAAAGCCCCAAGCAAAGCCCAACTGCTGCTTGAATTTCTCATAAATACAACGATGGACAAAAGCCAGGACTTACCTTTGGAGGGACATAAAACTCCAGGAGGAACCTCTCTCCTTCCACCTTCACCGCTTTCCGGAGCAGGAGGCGGCACTTCTGCCACTGCGAGCTCCCCACACAGTTCGTGTCATCGGCCACCATGTAGCGCAGCGTCCCCTCCCTCTGGATGTCCACCAGCTCCACCTTGGACGAGGGCACCTTGGACAGGCGCAGTTTGTGTGTCCATTTCTCCCGCGGATCCCCGGGCTCCTTGCCCCCGGCCGGCCACGGCTCCCTCTCGGCCCTGCGGCCGCCCAGAGCGGCCTCGGCGCCCGGCTCCGGGGAGGATTTGCGGTGCCACATCTCCTTCATGCCATCCACCACGCACAGGCTCATGTTCCTCAGGGAGAAGCCTTTCTTGAACTTGGGCTTGGCAGCAGCGTGGATGGAGACGTCCTCCGAGCTGCGGGACTGCCCGTAGGAGGAGACCTTGTGAGCCTGCACCTGCTGGGCTGGGGTCAGGTACCGGCTGGCGCCCAGCGGGGCGTCCATGCTGTCCAGAGACTCCGTGGACGTCTCCTCCTTCCTCGGGGTGACCTCCCGCCCGTAGGGGACGTGGCAGTTCTGCAGCCCCACAAAGGGCACGATGTTGTACTTGGTGGGAGAGTCGGACACGAACACCCGGCTGACCTCCAGGCTGAAGATGTCCAGGAAGTTGGCGGTGAAATGGTGGGAGAAGGAGGTCTCAGCCCCGGGGGTGTCGTAGTGGGGGTTCTCCTTCAGGAACTGGCAGAACTTCTGGGCGAAGTCCACGGCGGCTGCCTGGGCGTGCAGCTTGCAGAACTCCCTCCAGTCGGGGAGCGGGGAGGAGGGCTCCTGGCACAGGGCATCGCCGTTCATGGCTGCCCCATTCCACCTGCCGGCGGGCTGCGGGACAGGGACACGTCCCTGAGTGTGGCAGGGACTTGGACAACCCATCCTGTCCCCTAAAAACAGGGACATGGACAACTTGCCCTGACCCTCCAAAAATAGGGACATGGACAACCCCACCTGCACCCCCAAACAGGGGCACGGACAACCCATCCTGTCCCCCAAAAATAGGGGCATGGACAATCCTCCCTGCCCCTCCACATGGGGACACAGACAACCCATCCCGTCCCCCAAAAACAGGGACATGGACAACCCATCCTGTCCCCCAAAAATAGGGGCATGGACAATCCTCCCTGCCCCTCCACATGGGGACACGGACAACCCATCCCGTCCCCCAAAAACAGGGACATGGATAACTTGCCCTGACCCTCCAAATGGGGACATGGACAACCCATCCTGTCCCCCAAAAATAGGGGCATGGACAATCCTCCCTGCCCCTCCACATGGGGACACAGACAACCCACCCTGTCTCCCCTCAAATGGGGACACAGACAACCCCTCCTGCACCCCCAAACAGGGGCATGGACACAGACAACCCACCTGCACCCCCAAAGGAAGGTATGGATGTGGACAACCCTGACCCCCAAAATGGGGGCCACCCCTTGCCACGATGCCAGAGCTGATCTGCAGTTCCAGTGCAAAGGAAAATGCTGTAGCAAAGTGTCTGTGTGTCACTCTCTCTCCACCTCATCCACTAGGAAAAAATCTTGGCCCTGGCAGCAGCCATAAATTGTACTTATTTTACGATTATGACCATGCAAAAGCATTATTGATTTCTCATGAAACCGCTAAGGAGTCCCTGAGCAGAGGAGCCCAGGGGGATTTGCCTGCTGGATTCCTCTCACTCTGTGTCTGGGCATGGCACAGCTCTCCACAGGGGGAGGGAGCACTGGGAGTCCTGGAAGTATCCACCCAGGGCAGCACCCTCCCCTCTGTACCCAGCAGCTGGTCCTTCCTTTTCTCCAGGCTCTATTTCTGCCCTCATCCTTTGCCACAATAATTTTGGGATTTTGCCCTCCCCGCGGAGCATCAGCTAACAGGTAACCCAGGACAGGTCCTTAGCAGAAGCCAATGAGCTGGTGGGGTACAGGGGCAAAAGAAACAGAAGGCAGACCTAGAAGCACACCAGAAGTTGATGGGATCTGCAGACCAGACCTGTGAGCCCTTGGGAGAAGCACCACTTTGCCCAGCCTCCACCCTGGTCCTTCTCCCAGTGGCTGTGGGACTGGCAGGACACGTGTACAATTCAGCTTGGTGCTCATGCTGCACTTCCCAAATCTCTGCCTGGCTCTGGGCAGCATGAACAGCCTCCTCTGGGAGACTCCAGCAGCGACTGCATCTCAAAAATCACCCCCCAGTGCCAAAACTGCTCATGGCTGCTGGTGCTGGTGGGCCTTAGCTGGGGCACTGCTGAGCCCATGATCCCAAACACCTCGTCCCTGTGTCCACACACCCTCCTTCCTCCACTCCAAGGGCAGCAGTTTGGCAAATCCACCTCAGCTGGCTCAAACACTGAGCCCAGGGGTGCCTGTGACTGCCCTGCTGCAGGCAGGGGTTGTGCCTGTGGGATTCAGTTCTGGAAGGACAGGACAGCTCCCCTGGGTTTTGCTGCTCTCCATTCACAGAGCAGCTCTTTCCCTGGGTTTTGCTGCTCTCCATTCACAGAGCAGCTCTTTCCCTGGCGAGGGATTTTCCTGCTAATAAATCACGCGCCGTATCCCGCCGGCAGCTTACAGGGCCGGTAATTAATTACTGCTCGGATGAACGGCACAAGCCACGGGACCAGGGCAGGCACAGGAGACTGGCACAACCTGCTCCTTATCCTCCAGACCCCAACCACGTCAGTGCTCAGACCTCAGGCAGGACCCAGCCCTGAAAGGCTGTGATTCAGAGCAGCAGCTGGTTGCCATATCCCCAGCACATCCCTATGGAGATGAGTTCTCTGGGAGCACCTCCATCCCAGGAAGTGGCTCTCAATTCCCCCCCCCACCCCAGGCAACAAAATCCCAACAGAAATGCCATACATGTGGCATTTTCCCACCCTTAAGGCAGGGATGCTGCTCAGTGCTCTGGCTGTGCCAAGGAGGCACTGAGGACAGGCTACACATGGACCTGCACTGGCTCCTCACATCCCACAGCACCGGCAGAGCTCCAGCCCCTGCAGAAATCCCTGGCAAAGCTCTCCCCAGCATCACAGGGCTTTCCCAGAGACCTGAGCAGGGAACCATGCCAGCTGGGAAAAAACCCATCCCTGCAGTTTAGGAGCAGCATCTGAATTTCCCCAAGAGACATCAGCAAAGCAGCAGAAAATGCAAAGCTGTTTGTTACCCGCCCAGCAAATGAAATTCCTAATTATCCATCCATCACCAAGCAGAGGATTTAAAGGCTCTGCCCTTTGAATTGAAAATTCACAACCCCAGCTCTGCCATGGCCTGGGAGCCGCCCTGGCACCAAGCCACGGGCCAGGAGTATTTGGGCTTGGGGAGAAAAAGGAGATGAAAAGGAGTCTCCTGCTGCCAATCCAAGCAGTCACAGCAAGAGCAAGGGAGAGGAAAGGGTGCAAAGGGAAAAGAGCAGGAAGGGGCTTGTGGGAGGAAAAGAAAGCCCCTCAGTGATGGGATTTGCATCTGCCTGGGGTGTTGAACCCCGAGGCTTTGGTGGTTTCCCTCCCATGAATCTGGGGGAAAACACAGCTCCCCATCCCTCTCTCCACGAGGGACTGGTGCTCAGGGCCTGCCTGTTTGAAATCAAGGGATGTCAAGCTAACAGACTCTGAGAGGTTAAGGGAAAAAAGAAGAAGAAGAAGTAGTAGATAAAAAAAAGGCACTTCAAAAAAGATAAAGCCCCAAATAAAAAGCCTCAAGGAGATCCAGGCACGGCAGCCGGGCTCAGGCTCGGAGACGCGCACGCAGAGGCATCACAGCATCTTCCTTTCATCTGCATGAGGATGACAGACTTTAAAAGGCCAATTTATAAAAATGAAGCCTAGAGGAGAGACATCTGGCAGGTCTGAGGAGGCGGCAGCGGGGATTACTAACCCTGGGCCACACATCCAACCCCCCTGCCCGGAGCACTGCCAGCAGCCCCCGGCCAGGATCCAACAGCACAGCCTGCGAGTCACTGGGGTGGTTTAAGGGCAGCCCCTGGGACTGCAGAGCCATCCCCGATTCACCTGATTTCTGCAGGAAGCAGGCTCCCAATTATCTGTGTAGATTTACCTTTAATCTGGATGCCTGCACTCCCCTCCATACCAACAGCTCTGCCCCACTTCTTGAAATAACTTATCATGCCACAGACAGCATCCCCGGGCAGAGCGGTGGAAGCGGAGACGAAAATAAGCTCACGATGAAAATAAGCAGCAAATCTGCAATTGCTTTTTGGAAAGGGCCATCCCCTGCCAGCCCAGCATCCTGAGGGCTGCAGCACACTCCAGGCACATTTCCAAGGAGCCAGATCCCTTTGGAAGTGCTATCAGCCCACTCTAGAACTGGCTCGGGGGGGGGCACAGCCTGGCCTGGGTGACACAACAGGAGAGAAAAATAAATATATAAAATGGAGTGGTTTGTTGTCATGAAGAAGCCATGGAGTGGCAACCACGGCATCAGGCTGGTGACAGGCTCCTAACCCACCTGCATGAGTCCCCAGACTCCTCCCAGGGCAGAGCTGTGCCTGCTGCCTCTGTCATTTGGGAAACTGAGTCAAGATATAAGAAGAGAAGATAAAATTAAAAATAAAGAACTTCTGGGGTTTGCCAAGTGGAAACCCAGGCTGGGATAGCAGGTGAGAGCCAGCTGCTGGCAGTGATTTGGGACACCTCTCCCACCAAGGTGTGCTGAGGCATCCCCTGCTCCGAGGAGGGGGGGGGCACATAGAATAACCTGAAAGTCGAAGCAAAGCTACTGACCTCAAGAAGAAATGAAATTTAAACTGTCATCAGAAGCGCAGGAGACCATAAAAAAACAACTCCCCGGTGAAGCAGGAGTCAGGGAGCAACAACAAAGCCGCTGGGATTTGCTGAACCAGAGGCGTGGGGAGGAACCAGCATCTAATGAGGTGTTAATAACCCGAATGCGCAACACCGGTCATGGGATGGCCAGCACAGCCTGCCCAGCGCTGGCTCTGATGGCTTTATTTAAGGAAACAACCCTAATAAAGAGATGTTTCCCTTCCGCCTAGCGCAGCTCAGCCAGGCTGGGACAAAGTGATCCGAAACTCAGTGGGGCAAAAGCACTGTCTGGTGGAGGTTGTGAGCGGCAAACTGAATCCCTCCATCCCTGCCTGCATCCCTCCCACCTCCACCTGTGTGGGAAAACTGCGGGGGCCACGCCAGAGAGCAACGGGAAAAGAAAAGCCAGCGCAGGAGGGCATGCAGCAAAGCCCTGGCTCCTGGGGACCGAGATCCCAGCCCAGCCCCGGCTGTCCCAGCCCCGCAAGGCTGCTCGGTTTCCAGCAAGATCGATGCCACTCAAAGGCCCAGCTGGTCATCCCGATCCCGCGGGAATGACGTGAGGAAACCCAGGCACCTGCTCCCCCAGAAAAGCGCCTGACCTAAGCGTGCCATGCCAGAGGAGATCCCCGAGTCACGAGCAGGTCGCGGAGCAAGGCGATAGCCCCCGGCCCCCCCGAGGAGATGCTCCTGGCAGGCAGCTCCTGACACACAGGCAGCTCCCGGGGGAGCCTGGAGCCTGCCTGCACAGCCCCGAGGCTCTGCCTGCCCTGGGCAGAGGGAAAACACCTAAAACCGGGGAGGGGACTGGCCACAGGGCCAGCGGGGCAGAGCTGATGGCACGAGAGAAGCTGGGCCATCATCCTGCTCCTACTGGGCAAGCACAACGGGAGGAGGGATGCCGAGGAGCTCATCTCCCCCCCATGCCACAGCTGAGACCTCCTCCCTTTGTCACCTTGAGGACCCTGAGACCCACCAGAGCTTTAACTGCAGGCAGAGGCTGAGCTGGGGAAGAGAAAACCATAGGGAACAAAAGCAGAAGTCACCTGCCTTTTGCCTTTCACACCCCCAGGACCCCTGACCACAGCCCTGGGGTGGGAGAAGCTGATTGCTCTCCATGCTCCTCAGTACTCCATGTACTATTTATACTATTGTGCTCTTAAATCAGACTGCCTGTCTCAACCACATAGAAATGGAAACATTCTTTGTTCCTCTCATTTACTGGCCATCCCACTAAAATATTAATTGAACAGCATTTTGGCCTCAAATTTTATAGTCAAACCACCTGCCTTGAACCAAGCCCTCTGCCCAGATGCACTTCAAGGTCCACCTGTCACCTACAGCTTAGAAAACATTTTTCTGGAGTGAAAAGGCTCCTTGTGCCTTTTTCTGCTGCCCAGTGAGGGGTCCCAGTGGCCAGCCCAGCTCTCAAAAAGGATGCCCCAAAGCACTCGGTAGGGCTGGGTGGCCAGGACAAGGTTTTGGGGTGCAGGTGCTTATGGGACACATCTTCAAAAGAGAAAATGGGCAGGAAATGAACCTTTCCTCCTCTTGCACATCAGAGTGTCCCCACTGCTCAGTGTGATATCCAGATTTCAGCCCCACAGGAATCAATGCTCCTGAAAATGTGCAGATGGGCCTGTGGGAGCCCCCCAGTAAAACCTGATATTTTCTCCATTTCCCACTCTTCTGACCATACCACGGGGTTGTTCCTCTCCCCCCCCTCCAAAATCCCTGGCAGCAGATGTTGTACCTCCTGTGCTGACAGCTGCTGGAAAATAAAGACAAGTTCACAGATAAGATCCACTGGATCTTAGATAATCTCTTCCCTGAGTAATTCCATCCAGCTTGCAGGGAGCCACTCTGTGAGCCCATGCATGGGGCTGGAGCATCTCCCAAGCCTGCTGGGTACCTGCTGGTGTTGTGGGACCTGGGGGACACCTCAGCCACGGGCACAGGGTCCCCTGGGTGCAGTGACAATGATCAGCAAAGCTTTGGTGCATCTGGGCATCATGAATGCAGCTTGGGGCTTGGAGGCTGTGTGCTGTGTCTGGGAAGAAAGCAGAGACACCCCCTCAAGGCCCCAAAGGCAAAGCTATTGGAAAAAAAAAAATTAAAAAACCAGAGCTTTAGGTGAAGGAGGTCAGAGGCTGTTGTCCATTCCCCCTCACTTGGATGCCACCTCACGTGCCTGTCTCCAGCTAGAGAGCTTCCCACAGAAAACTACCCAGTCCAAAGTCTATTTTTAACCACCACAATAGCAGAGCCTCCCCCGAGGAGCAGCAGAAGCCCTGTCCCCAACCAAGCAATCTCACATTTCCCTCGCTAAGCCTCGACTTCCTTCCGCCCCTCAGCCCACAACAAAACCCTTCTCCTCCTCCTCCTCTCGCCTTCCCATCCTCAGAAAACTATTTGCACATCCATCCGTCCATCCATCCCCCTCCAGGCTGGTGTGCTGTGGGTGCAGAGTGTCCTGCACACCTGTTACACATTAACCACTGACCTGCTACCTGTGGGCAGACCCTTCCTGGCCGCAGAAATTCCAAACAGCAGGAGGTTCATCTGCTCAGCCCCCTCCCCTGGATGCACCCAAAACTCTGGGGTTTTAAAGAAAAAGCCCCACAACATCAACCCAACTGCACTTCCCAAAGCAAGTGCAAACTCTTTAAAAGAGATTACTCTTGGCCTGGGGATTGCTGTGCCATGGAGGAGCTCTTTGGGTGTTTTTGGGGAGAGAGGCTGAGTGGATGCTCAACAAAGCAAATCCTGATGGATACAGCACAGTCATCACTGGGGATCCCCCACCATTAGGTCAGAGAAACCCCTAAGATTGGTTTTCAATTACAGCACATAATAAACATGAGATAAAGTTACACAGTTCTGTAGGAAATTTTCTTATTATGTTTTTTTTTTTACATTGCAGATCTAATTCCCCACACGCATCACTGTCTCATACCCGCCTGCAAACAGCCTTAAACTGCTGCCTAATGGTATCTGAGCTGGGGAAATTCAATTCTACCCAGCGCCTCACCCAGGACTGCTACAATCACTGCTAATTGCTTAAGTGGTGTATTAAGCAAAATAAAAATTCCAGTGGGCTTTGAACCCCACCCCCCCAACCAGATGATGCCAAAACACCCTGTTACAGCTGCCAACTCTGCCTGGAAATTCAACCTCAAATATCCTTTTTCTCTTCACTGTGCAGGGATGCTCCTGGGCAGGCAGAGCTTCGTACCCAGCGTGGCCATGATCATGCCAGAGGGATTCACAGGCTGTGCCCAACTTTGCCATCCCTCTTGCCAGGGTTCTGGGGTGCCATTGCAGGTCCTCTCCTGCCCCAGGATCCAAATGCAGCCAGGCCCCCAGGGTCCAGATGCCAAACGCTGCCAGGACCCAGTGGAGCAGGGCACAAACATTTTCCCAGTGGGACCCTGGGGTGGATGCACACTGGGTCCCTCTCCTGTCCCTGCACCTGTGAATGTGGGGCTTCAGCCAAGTCTCATCCCAAACCCAGACCCTGAACATTCTCCAAGCCCTTCTGGTTCTCTCTTTAGCAAAAATCAGGTGTGGGATGCAGTTTTCTATTTAAGTATGTTCTCTCTTCCTCTCCACTGTGATGGAGCCAGCTGGGATTGAATTTTTGGACAGGGCCCTCAGGTTCCCTCTGCCTGCACAAGGAAGTGGATCCCTGAGCCAGGGACAAATCTCCAACCCGTATCCCACCACCTCACTGGCATCCATGGGCAGGGAAAGCAGCTGAGGTCAAGTGAGGGCACCCACAGGCAGGAGGGGAATGATGCAGGAACCCTGGGGCACCCCAGCCAGCCTGAGTCAGCAGGGCCAGCAGATGTGCAACCATCATCTGGTTTTCTCTGCTTCTGCTGGGGGGAAGAAGAGGAGGAAGAGGAAGAGGAAATGCATTAGCCAGCAATGTCCTCATCTTGAAGAGACAGGTGTTCTGCCTCCAAGGAAGAAGGACAAGATCATGCTGCCCTGAGGGTGCTCACAGCCCAGGAGAAGAGGGGACAGACCTGATGGCCCAGGGGATCAGCCAGAAGAGGTAGCCCTGCAGCCAAGGAGCCACTGCAGCCCTGAACCAACTGAGGAAGTCACATTGGAGGAAGGAGGTGATTTTAACCTCAAAGCCTTGACCAGACAGGGATGGGGACCAGGGCTGACTCACCCTCCTCAAAGGCAGAGGGGTCTGGTCACTGAGCTGGGTGAGACACCAGACAGGGTGGGCAAACCCTGTGTGCTCCCCAAGCTGGAGCAGAGAGGATTGTGCAGCTGTTTTAGGAAACACTCAGTGGTAGCCCTGGGCTCCTCTGCTGCATTACAGTGATGGTGAGACACGGGGAAACACCACTGAAGGACACAGAGAGAAGGTCCAAGGGCACTTGCCATCCCATCTGAGCAGATCTCCTGGCAGCACACACCCACCTGTCTGTACAAATGTGCCCTCCCCCCAGGGAAGGAGGGCTGAGCATTTTGGAAGAGCCTGTGTGGTTTAGGAGGATGATTCCTATTTAAAAAGGCATCCCCAGATGTCCATGGTCCTTCTCGACTCTCCCAACAAACCAAACCAAAAATCCTCAGGGAGAGGAGTTCTGACTAATCATAGAATCACTTAGTTTGGAAAAGACATCCAAGATCATCCATTCCAACCATTCCCCCAGCACTGCCCAGGCCACCACTAAGCCATGTCCCCAGGTGCCACATCTACACATCTGTTAAATCCTCCAGGGATGGTGACTCCACCACTGCCCTGGGCAGCCTGACAACCCTTTCAGCGAAGAGATTTTTCCTAATACCCAATTGAGCCTCCCCTGGCATAACTTGAGGCCATTTCCTCTTGTCTAGCCAGCTATACCTGGCTACTGCTTCCTTTCAGGCAGTTGTAGAAAGAGAGAAGGTCCCCACTCAGCCTCCTTTCCTCCAGACTGAGCACCCCCAGCTCCTCCTCATCCACGCAAAGACACAGGAGCAGGGCCAGAGGGGGATTTTGGGCAGGGTGCTGAGGGGACAGAGATATTTTACCTCCTTTCCCGTTCCAGTTCACAAGATCCCCGTGGCACCGGCAGCGTGGCTCTCGCAGGTCAAATGCATAACTTCAACCGATCAATTTCCACACTGGAAAGGAAGCACCAGACCGACTTGCAGGGAGGGACCTGGAAGGCAAAGGTTCAGGCTGTCAAGTCCTGGAGGCAGAGCAATATCCCCAGGCACATCTCACCTCCCCCAAGCCACAGTCCTGCTGGGCTCCAGCCCGACTTCGCCAAAACCAGAAATAAGCAGAAGGGCCGGGCAGAAAGTCCCCCAAGCCTCCCAAGGGCCTTCCCGTGGTGCTGCCCAGGCTCAGCAGAGCCGGGCTGGAGGAAGCTCGGGAGCCGCAGCTGCCCCACGGGTGTCCGCGGGGACGGGAGGCACCGGCTGGGGCCGCTCTGCCCTCGGGGGGGGGCCCTGCGACCCCTCCGGAGCAGCCTGCACCCCTCCTGCAAACCCAGGCACACAATACTGACTGAAAATAAGGGAGCATCCATGCGGGGGGCTGCGTGTTGCCTGTACCCCCCCAGCCTCGGGGGAGACCAACCCATGGCTGCAGCTCCCCAGCCCCGGGGGAAACCCGGGGGCAGTCCCCCATGCCCGGAGCAGAACCCCGTCCCCGGAGCAGCCCCCAGGGCCGGGGGAACCCAACCCACGGCTGCAGCCCCGCTCCCCCGGGGCAGCAGCCCCCGCTCCCTGGGCCGAGCCGGGTCTGCCCCATCACCGCCCCCG
>VXBQ01008377.1:167441-206424 GCA_013400175.1 Phainopepla nitens
GGATTTGCAGGAGGAACAAATCCTTTTTACTTCTGTGAAGCACCTGTAGGATTAAGACAATGCTGCTTATGTAAGAGGTGGAGAAGGGTGGGTTTTATCATTATTATTTTTATTTATTTATTATGCTTCCTCACCATCCTGTTACCCTGATGGGTGTATTCTGGGGGAGTTTGGAGAGAGGCTGGTTTAGGGGAGAAGAAGGAGATTTGTTGTAGGGCTGGTGCAGAGTAATGCACCATTTGCTTTTTCTTCTCCCAAAGCAGCATCTTCCTAAACATTTCTCTTTTTTGGTGTGTTTTTGGCAGCAGTACGAAACATGGGCCAAGGTGGACAGTGCAAAAGCACTGCTGAGGAGGCACAACTGGGACTCTTGATTTTCTCCATTATGGCTGGGTTTGTGATGATTTTGGGTGGATTCTCTCCCTCCTGCTTCTGGCTGGTCACATTTTCAAGGCTGGGTCAGGCAGGGCTTGGAGCAACCTGGGCTGGCAGAAGGTGTCTCTGCCGATGGCAGGGGGTGGAATGAGATGAGTTTTAAGGTTCCTTCCAACCCAAACCATTAAATGTTTCTGGCATTCTATGATTCCCTTCCCAGGGGCATTCTGGGGGTAAATGGATGCTCTGAGAGGGGCTGGATCCCACTGCTCAGTGCAGGTGACCCTGGGCCACCCACCTTCACCTACCACCCACAGCAGCAGACAATGTGCTTCCACTCCCCCCCCTTCCCCTGCCTCTCCTCCAAAAAGCCTCTCTCCCATTCATATCCGTTTTTAAAGAAAACACACAATCAATAGTCTCTCAGGCTGGAATTTCATTAAGGTTTTCATTGCACTCGCTATCGATTGGCAGCAGGGCCGGGAGCTGCACAGAGCTGATGCCGTGCTCTGCCTGTGCCACGGGACCACCCAGACCATCCTGAAGTGAAAAGGCTGTGCAGGGCATGTGGCTGCTCCCATGCAGGCAGCAGGAAGCCCACCATCCCAGCTTTTACTCACTCCTAAATTTTACCAACCATCACTAAGAGCAAAACCAGGAGCCCGGGGAAGGGCTGGGATTTCTTTCACGAACCAGCACAAATGCTTTGTGATTGCAAAGGCTTTGGTACATAACAGGCCTTCTCCTGCCTTCCCTCCGTGGGATGCTGCTTGTTTCAGGATGTGTAAAACCAGGCTGGAATGCCTGGCCTTGCTTCCATCAAACATGGGGGCTGCACGTAAAAACCACCCTGGGGCTCTGAGTGTGGAAGGGCACAGTTTGCTCTGCTGCTGGTCAGTCACTTGGAAAATCAAGTGAAAAATCCCAAACTCTAAAAGGGCTTGTGGGCTAATTTTAGGTCTGGGCCTTGACCAGAGAGATTTACAATAATTGCCAGGGTGAAAGTTTAACTTCTCCCGCGACTTTTCTCAGCAATCCCCAAGGAACCGCGTTCTGCTGTGCAAAGAGCATCCCCGGGCCAGCTCCCCAAATTGCCTTTTTAAGGATTTATTTTTAAACTAAAGCCACAGGCTGCCTTCAATGGGACAAAAATCCTTCACGAATTCCAGTCTGCAGCTGGTGGGAGCTCCTGTGGTTGGGGATGAGCTTTGGCTCAAATCCTTGTCCCCATTTTTTGGCCCTGCTGCAGACACAGAGCAGAGCCCCCATGGAAACCCCTGTTCCCACTCACCCCTAAACCCTTTTAACAGGACCCACGACAGGAGCAAAGCAGAACACGTTGCTTGTAGAACCATGATCCTTCTGCTATGCTAAATGATTTAAAACCGGTGGTGAATAAACCTAATATCTGCCCGCTCCTGCCAATTCTCATTACTCCGGGACTCCCTCGGAGCGATTAGCTGCCTTAAAAAAAAAAAAAAAAAAATCACTGGAAGGAATCAAGCGAGTGGCTCAGCCAGCGCTGGGGAGGGCTGCTGGCAGCATCCCGGCTGGAGCGTGACCTGCCCTTGAAATGCTGTGCCCGGAGGCGTCCGGGATCCGAGCGGTGCCAGCCCGGGCAGCTCCCGTTCCATCCTCCATCCCCGCTCGGGGACCGCGCTGCTGCGGCTCGTTTTCCAGCAAAATCATCGTGCTGTGAGGCCACAAACCCGTGGTGGAGAGGGGAGGTAAATGGGTTTGTCGAGCATCCCGGGAAAAACCTGGAAAGGGAGTTAGAGCCCGCTGTGGCCGGGGCAGCCCTGCCATGAAAGCGTGCCGTGGCGCTGGCACGGCAGAGCTGGTGCGTGTGTGAGCTGTCAGCCAGGCAGACAGGCCCCAGGCATCTCCCGGGCTGCCACAGCTGCAAATTGTCCAGGAGCAGTCCCTACTGGGATGTAAGGGGAGGATTTATTGGAGGAAGATGTCACAGGGATGAAAGGGAAAAAGAGAGGAAACCGGGAGAAATAGCGGTTTGGGTTTGTATTTTTTTGTGGAGGAGAAATTGTTTTATAATGTCCTTTGGTGTGCTGGAGAAGGCAAACAGGCAGTGACAGCTCAGCCACGGGGCTGGAGGAGCCTTCACCGATAGGAAGACATTGATGTGCAAATTCCCTTCTCCTCCTCACCCTGCAACTGAGGATTTACCTTCGAGAGGGAGCAAAGCCCTTTCCTTTCAACACAAAACTGTGTTTAAATATTTCCTCTGTGACCTGAGCTTTTTCTTCCCCAGAGTGTTTGTGCAGCCCTGGTTGAGTGATGCTCTCCCAGGATGACCCCAGAGATGGACAAGCCCAATCACAGACCAGAACAAAGCCAGACCAGCTGAAATTCCCTGGGGCAGGATGCACAAACAGAAGGGGTTATGAAAACAGGACCAAAACCCATCCTCACCTTTCTGTGGGATAACCAGTGGAGTTTGGATGGAGATGGAGAGCACCAGCTGAGCGCAGGAGCTGTGCTGGAGAGTGGTCAGCCAGCTCTCAGCATCAACAGTTCACCCCACATGCTTTTTGTGTGCACACAGCCTGTCCCTCACCACATGACAGCTCTTCTATGCTTCAAACATCTGTTCAGGGTTGTGCTCAGCGGCCTCTCAGTGTCTGACTCAGATGGGAGGGAGTAATATTTGGGGTTAATGAGTGGGGAGGGAGTGCAAGCTCACTGTCAGGTGAACAGAGGCTTCAGGGCTGGATCCTTCTGCATCCCTGATGGTGTTGGGAGAAGAATTAGGAGCAAAAAGGGGGAGTTCAGCTCTGTACCACCAGACACAGTTCAACATTTCCCATCTTACAGTGGTTTGTTCTGCCTGATCTTGATGCCTCCAAGAAGGACAAGCCTCTCCTGCTGCATGCTGCTGGGATGGAGCTCACTGGGGCCCTCGGAATGCCAGGGATCTGCACCAGCAGGATCTGTTTGTGCTCTCTCCGTGTCCTGGGAGCATGTTTGAAGGGAGACAGGTGCATCCCTACTTTCTCTGTCATCCTGTAATTCTATATTATTTAAGTCTGGGGTGGTTTTTTTGGTGGTTGTAGTGTTGTGGGGTTTTTTTGTTTGTTTGGTTGGTTGGTTTGTTTTTTGTTTGGGTTTTTTATGGTTTTTGTTTTTGTTTTTGTTTTTGTTTTTTTCCTGCTACAAAATCACAGGAAAAGCTGAGTTGGGAGGGACCCACAAGGATCATCAAGTCCAGCTCCTAACCCTGCACAGGACCATCCCCAAGAGTCCCATCCCTGTACCTGAGACAGGATTGTCCAAACAACAACTCCTCTGAGGACACCTCCTTCCCTCCCTCGGGCCACCGCGGGGAAAGCCACCGGAGTCTGGCGCTGGCGCTGGTGCTGCTGCTGCTCTCCTTCCTCCTGCTGATGCAAATGAAAAGCGATGATGTCGCTGAGCTCCGGCCCCCTCCCGGCACCTGCTGGCAGAGCTCAGGTGGGGAGCTCGCCGAGCGGGCAGTGCTGGGAGCAGGGCCAGAGCCCCGTGTCGGGGCGGGCACTCACACACCCATCCTTGTGCTGGAGGGACCTGAACTGGGGCTGCAGAACCGAAACTTGAGCAAAAAAACCCCAAACCCACGGTGTGTTTGCTCCTGCTCCTCTCACCCCAGGGCTCTGTTCCCCACGGCTGTGCTGGCTCTGCTGGGTCTGCATCTCTCCCAGGGCACCTTCTGCACCTTCTCTTCCAAACCACCTCCTGTTTCTGCAGCCAGGGGTCAGGGGTTAAGAGCTCTTGAATATCCCTTTTCTTTGTGCTGCTCTGCTCTGCTGGGGCTGTGCCTGAGGAATGGTCAGAGGCTTTGTTCTGCCTGCACAAGGACCACGGAGGAAAAGGCTTCAGAAACCTCCCCAGGCCCCTCCTGGCTGTGCTGCCCTGGGCAGGGGGGCTTCCAGGAGCATCACCCTTCAGTCACCTCCTGCAGCTGCCCCTGTTCTGTGGCCTCTGCCTGGGGCCAGGCTGGGACTGCTGCTTGCCAGTCCTGACCCACAGGCAGCATGATGGAGCTGGGGACTGCAGGACCACATCCCTGGGTCTGTCCCAGCCCAGATCCTTCCCCCTTGCTCTTTCTGGCCATCACAGAGCTGTGGGCTCCCTCGATGCTGCTGCTCCAGGATCCCATTGTCCCAGAGATCCCTCTGCAGCCTCCAGCTAGCAGGAGCCAAATCCCTGGAGATTTCTGACACAGAAAAAGGGCTTTCACCTTTCCCACTTGCAAACAGCAACAGCAGCTCCTTGCACCTGGGAACCTTGGGGAAAACTGTGCTGCTCCTGCCAGCAAAGGGCTGATCTTTGCTGTGCAGGATCCTCTCCCCAGGCTGGTTCAAGTGGCTTTTTCATTGCAGTTTTCCAGGGTTTTGCTTTTCCTATAGGCTGGAAAATGCCCTTCTGGCAACCTTGGCTTTGAAGCAGCCCCATGCTGCTGGGTCAGGCTGGCCATGGTGTTCCTGCAGTGCCCAGCTCTCCTGCAGCAGCTCTGAATGCTCCCTTGCACGTGTGTTCAATAAAAAAAAGAAGAGGAAGAAAAAAGCATTAAATATTAAAGGAAAAACCATCATTGCCTGGACTCAGAGCAGCTCTTAAAAATGTTAGCAGCTCCAAAATCCCAACATTCCCTTGGCTTTGAAAGCTTCCATCTTTGCAGCAACCTGTGGGGAGCTGGGCAAGGTGTGTGTGAGGAGCAGGGCTGGTGGGCAAAGTGGCCCCAAAGAAGTTCCCAAAATGGAGCCAGGTAGCCCAAAGCAGCCAGGGAAATTCCATAACCTTGTGAACCTGCAGGGGCTGGTGTGTGGAAGGGAACTGGGAAAAAGCCCTGGAAAATCCCACTTCAGTGCCAGGGCACTGGGAGGTGGTCAGTGAGGGCAGATTGTGTCACCCCAGAGGAGGGGGACAGGGACAGGACAGGTGCCCTTCTACCCCCAGGCACTCAGGGTCTGCATCATCTGCTCATGGGGTGCTGTTAGGCTCCCCTCCATCTGTGGGGGCCCTGAGGGGCTTTTTCTCTGCAGGGGAATGGCAATGCCTTGCCTGCTCCCACCCCAGTCCCAAACCTCGTCCCTGGGGTCTTCCATGGGATCGGGCTGCAGAGGGGAGGGTTTGCAGAACAAAGCCAGTTTTTTAAGGCAAGGAGCCCTTTCCTGGATGGACAGGGGGCTAAGAGGATGTTGTACTGCATATTCCCCGTTGCCCAAAAGTGAAGGCTTTAGGGAACATCAGTGGGATCGTTCATGCAGGTCCAGCCCAGAGCCCTCCTCCATGCTCAACATCTTCACCAAGCCTCTAAACCCACCAAGAGGCTGTCAAAAATTATCACTATTCCCTACAGAGCCCTTTCTTTCCCCAAGAGACTGTCGGGGGGCCCTTCCCCGATCCTGCTGCAGCTGGAACCTGCAGGATCACCTTCCCGAGCCTCACCTGAGCACACGCCCTGGGGCGGGCACAGCTCCGGCAGGCTCAGCCTGGACGGTGAGAAGGCTTTCCACAGCTACAGGCGCCCGAAAGCTCCTGGGTGTTCAGGGCAAGGATTTGGGGCGGGGTGTGCAGAGGGCGTATCCCAGAGCTGGATCGCTGCTGGGGTGCGGCACGATCCCGGGACAGCTCCACACCTCATAAATCCCACCCGGCATCGCCTTCTCGTCCTCCCGGGGGGTCCCAGTGGGATGCTCAGCTCCCGGAGAACTGCCTGCCCCGGGGAGCTGGGGGTTGTGGCCAAACCCCCCTGGCGGGTTCCCCTCCGGCCCCGCTCCCTCCGCGGCTTTTTTTGGCTGCCACGTGCCGCTGGGGATGGTTATTTTGGGCAGGGAGAGACGTCACGAGAAGTTGTTCCAGGGTTGTTCCAGAGGTGTTCCTGGGGGCAGTGGGTGCCTAAACACCCTCCCAGCGTCTCTCCGTTGGGAAATGAAGGGCAGGGGTTGTGGTGACCCCCTGGCACTGGCTGCTGTCCCCACAGGGATCCCTTGGAGAGGGTCCTTGCCCACGACCCCTTCAGCATTTCCAGTGCCAGCACGGCGTTTCCACCTTGTGTGCCTCCTTTGGGTTTCCCTGCCTTGATGGGAACAGGCTTTTGGGGCGGGGGGAGCGAGGTGAAGATCCTTCCCTTCCCCTGGGAGCTGCAAAAGCCTGCACAGTGCATCTCCAGGGAGACTCTAAACAAGGAGCAGCGGGAGGGAGCGAGGGGGGCTCTCCATCTGCTGCACCAGCTTTCGGCCCCGGCCTGCCGTCAGATGTCTCACACAACAGGAAGCAATAAAACACTTATTGCCAGCACGGGGGAGCCTCTTTCGCCTGCTGGAGAGTGGGATTTGGCCCAGAATCCCACGTAGGGGTCGCTGTTAACAGGGTTAAGGGGCTCAGAGGTCGTGGCAGAGGTGCCCAGCTCCGCTGCGGCAGGGGATGGTGCCAGCCCATGGCCGGGATAACCCCGCTGTGATTCCCGCATGCCCCCGCATCCCTCTGCTGGCTGCTGTCCGCTCTCCCACGGGACCAGCATCAGGAAAAGCACCCTGGCCAGGGGACTTCCCAGCATCCAAACCCTGCTGTGCTTTTTAAAACAGCCCGTCCAAACCCAGCAGCTCTGTCTGCTCCGTGTGTTAGGGAGGAAACGAGAGGGACGTGGGTTGCAGTGGTGTTCACCCTTGGATGATAATTCCTGCTGCCTGGCTGGAATTCCTGCCTGAACTGGAGCATGTCTTCAAGACAGATGTTCAGCTGTGATTTAAAGGCATCCAGCGGTGGAGATGCAGCACCACCATTTCCCTGCCTGCATGCAGTGGATAATTAGAGCCACACTTTCAAAAATAAGTCCCTGTGGCCGGCCTGGCCAGATTCCTTCTGCAGATATCCGAACCCTTCATGCATTACCCCCTTTTCCCCCACAGGGGCTGTGTCCATGCGGTTATGGAGGTACCCAAACCGCTCCTATCTCATCCCCCTTTTCCCCGCGTGGGCTGTGTGCATGCTCTGAGCCTGCCCCACGCTCTGTTTATCCGCCACACTCACTGGCTACCCCCTGAACTGGAAATAACCTGTGCTGGCGGCGCGTTCCTGCCGGCGCTGGCTCTGCCCGTGTTAGTGTTTGGAGCTGCTTTCCTGCCGGCCGGAGTCTCGCCGGCATCCTGATCCCGCTCCAGCCGCGCTCGGAGCCATCGATTCCCTTCGCCATCCGCAGGCTCGGTGCCTGCCGGTGTGACAGCGGCTCCGGAGCCCCGCTGCCAGCAGGGACGAGGCGCCCGGACGGAAACCTTTAGGAAATCGCATTATTGGGTTTTTTTTTAATAGCACTGCAATAATTGCTGCCGCGGTTTGCTCTGCACGCCGTGCTCCTTCTGCAGCTGCCAGGGCATTCGGCATCCCGAATCCACGCGGCTGGAGCGGGATCGGCCCCCTCAGCCCTGCCCGATGGGCTGCAGCCCCGATCACAACAGACTGGCCACATCCTGGCAGTGATTTCTCTCTTGTCTCCTGTGCCCACGGCAAAAACTGAACTTGTGACCCAGATGTGAGCAGCCTGTTATCTTGTTAGCCAGCCCAGCTTCCCCAGGAGCCTTTTTTTTAGCAGATAAACCCCTGAAATTCAGCCTGGGTCTCTGAGATGGGCCGGGAGATTCGCAGGTTAAACAGATATAAGAAGCACAGGTTTGCCCATAATTATTTTCCTGAATATCTGTCGATACTAATTAAAATTGTTTCCCATAATTAAATTTAAAGCAGCAAGGGAGAGCAAGGGGCCACTGAAATCCTTTTCTTTTGAATCACCCAGGGATAAAAAGGCGTTTTCAAATCAAATTAGTACAAAAATCCATTCCCATTTTCTCCCCTTGCCTCCAAGAGAGGGACAGATTGTGGGGTGTTTTGGGGCTGCCCTCTGAGCCTGGCTGAAAATGGGGTTTAGGGGGTTGCTGGGGCTCAGGTCCGTGGCTGTGGCTGTGAGGAGAATTCAGTGTGTCCCCCAAACCCAGCACAGCCAGTGACACCCCAGTGCTGGATCAGGCAGGGAACGAGGAATTGCCCTAAATCCCACACGTGCCATGACAACAAGGACAGTGCTGCTCCTGCTCCCCTCCAGCAAACCCTGCACAGGGTGAGCTGGTTTGGAGCTCTTGCTCAAAGCTGGGGCTCCTGCTTGCTTTAATTCATGCACAGCATCATTTTTCTGGAGGAAAGGGCTTTGGACACAGCACTGCCAGTATTTGCAAGCTTGGCTGGGGGTGCCAGGAGGTGTTGGGGGCTGGAGGAGACGTCTCCCTGTGCCTGGCCACTCCAGGACACCCCTCACATGCAGGGCATCTCCCGAGGCACCAAAACTGCTGAATTTTGTTTTGTCCTAAGCAGGAACATCCCACTGTCCTGGCACACTCCTCTCTGCCTGGAATCACCAGGATCCCCTGGAGCCCAGCACCTCCAGCACAACTCTGGGAAGCAGCTCTGAAAACTTGGCTGAGGCTCTGGGCAGTGACCCGAGAGCCCTCCCCAGCTCAGGCTTTCCCTGCCCCCAGACACAGGGTTTGGCAGCCAGAGCCAGACTCTGGGGAGCGGCTGCCGGGACATCCCTGGGCTGCTGCAAGGTCACCAGGGCTGGGATGAGCCAGCTGAGGTGAGCTGGACAGGCAGGGCCATGCCATGGCAGTGGGAGCTGCTGGAAGCTGCAGAACTGTGAGATCAGAAGAGAAAACAACAGCCCGCATCTGACGCCTGCCCTCCCCAGGAGGGATTTTGGGACAAATCAGTGAGCTTGTCATTTTTATTTTGGATGGGAGGAGGTGACAGCTCTGCCTGAGGGACAAAATTCAGCAGCTCTAGGGGACTGGCAAGGCCCAGGTATCCTGGAAGGCTGGAAAACCTCTGGCACAGAGGCCTGTCAGTGGGGGAACAGCCCCTGGCCTTCCCCAGACCCCCTCGCACTGCTGGGCTCGACCAAAGGAAGCTGTGCCTAAAACCCAAAGCAGCCCAGCTTTGCCAGGCTGGGGCTGCTGGGGTCTTCCAGGGCTGGAAAAGCAAGGAAAAAGGAGGCTGAGGAAGAGGGGGATCGTGAGCAGCTCACCAAAATTAGCCAGGCAAATTCACACCGTTCAGCTGGAGTGCCTTTGCCAACAGACACGTGGGGATATCCAGAATATCTCGGGATTTGGAGCTCCCTGGGCTCAATTCCCATGGTCCCTCCATCCCCTCAGAGCCTTTCCAGGCCTGTGGGATGCAGGTGTTGATGGCAGCTGGGACGCTGGCTCCAGCACATGGGGACAGAGGTCCTGCCCTCCCCGGCGCTGCGAGACATCACTGCCTTTAGCTGCTGTAATGGGTTTCTAAAATTAGCTGCACACTCTGCCCTTGGACTCGAGCAGGACATTTCTCAGTTGTTTAATATCAAAAGTCCAAAAAAAAAAAAAAAGGAAGCAGAGCACAAAAGCCACCCAGTCAATGCATGGCTAAGTTTATTTTATCACTTGTCCAACAGAACTCGACATCTATTTTAAGTCATTTATGAGGAGTACAAGTGTGAATAGCTGCAGAAGTTTTGCAATTCCAAGATGCCACATACAGCTGCTAAAAAAAGCAAATTTAACCTTCCCAACAAAGCCTCAAAAAGCAGCCCACCCTTCCCTAGATCGTGTTTCCCATCCACTGATTTCAGGCAGCCAAAGCTCATCTCCCCCAGATCTGAAGTTGATTACTTTATGAAGAGGGCCCCAGCATCACCCCCTCACTGCACCCCGGGGTGCTTCCCTTCCATTTGGGCTCAGTTTTCCCTGTGCTGAGCGGGACAGGTGCAGGTTGGTCCCTCAGGGTTTATCCCTCCCTTCAATTTACGAGTATTTTACATTTTGCTGTCGGCCACAGCTCCTATAAATAAACCCTGGCTGCCCGTGGCAGATGTGAGGCCTTTCCCTGCCTGCACGCTCTGTTAGAGGCCCTGGCTTCCCAGGAAGGGAATGGATGTGAGTCTGCAATGAAATATTAATTGGGAGCAATGCTATTCTTCTGTCTACAGAGGGGAATTTTAATTGAGGACCACGTTAACAAGCTAATACCTTCCCTCACCATGTGGTCACAGCAGGAAGAGGGGCATTGCTGGGACCTGCTCTTTTTAATTGGAGCATCTCCTATCACCTCTGTCTCCCCAAATCAACCTAAATTAGCAGCCCAGTGTTCATCACCCAGCAAACCCAATCACCGGCAACTGCTTGATTTGACCTAAAAGGCAGAAACATCTCAGCAAGGAGAGTCTGGAGCATCCCTGTGAGGTCAGGCCTGACCAGCAGCACCTCCCTTCATGCCCTTTAACTCCTAACTATTCCTAGCTATTCCCAGACTGAGGGCTCCAGTTCAAGAAGGGCATCTGCCAGTGCCCAGCAGCACAGGCAGGAGATCCCCAGAGCTGGAGCAAAACAGGAATTCTCAAATAGCACAACACCTGAAAATGCAAGTTCAGGAGGTTGCTTTTCCTCCCCATTTCTGGCTGGATTTAGCCCACCCAGTGTTGCACTGGACTTCAAACAGGATGGGAGAGAGATCTGGATCTGGGAGGAGGGGTATCTCTGACCCTGCATTTTCCATGTATTTTGGTAAAGACTGAGTTCTCTGAGACATCAGGAAAGCATGGGAACTGCTGCAGCCCTTCCAGAGCTGGAAAATGATTCTCCCTTAGCTGAGGCTTTTAATTTCAAGGGTGGGAGCGGGGGGGATCCCTGCCTTCATCCTACAAAGCAGAAAGCAAAGCTACAGTAAAGCAGCCGGCAGGAGCTCCTGCTGCGGGGCTGGAGGGAGCCGGCGGGGCCGTGTCCAGCTGTCACTGCCACATGTCACCCACGTCCCCGTTCTTGTGGAACTCGTGGAAGTGGTCAGCGTACCTGGGGAGAGGGCAGAGCCACGTTAACCTGCAGCAAGCCCCAAGGTGCTCTGGCAGCCCAGCAGGAGCTGCTCCGATCCCAAGGGGTCATTCCTCGAGGATAAGCACCGTGCTCTGCTCCAGCCAGGGGCAGCAGGGAGCTGGAGTCATGGCACGGGGCTGAGCCAGGTCTCCAGGATCATGTTTGCCTTTATCAGGATTCCTCCTGGGCAAGGACTGCCTGCAGGAAAGGGTTTGGGAAACACCCAACCCAACACAAGCAGTTGCCCTTTCCGTGAACTTTTTCTCCCCTCCTCCCTCATTGGGTTTAAAGCCCAATTAACTGGGCTAGTTTCCAGCACTGAGGTGCCCAAAAAACCTGCTGCAGACCACCAAGCCCTGCCCACCAAACAAGCCCTGAGGCCTGCTGGCCCAGCCTGTCCTCACTCACTTCTTAGCGCAGAAGGCGGCGCAGTCCCGTCCTACGCTCTCGCTCCAGGCGGTTTTGTAGAGCACCTGCAAGGGAAGGAATGGGATCAGCTCTGCTCCCTCCTCCATCCCAGCCCCTCCTCACTGCAGTCTGTGCCTCTGCTGGGCCAGCCTGGCCCTGCCATCCCACCCTGGAGAAGGACTTGTGACAAGGGCATGGAGTGACAGGACAAAGGAATGGCTTCTAACTGATAGAGAGGAGGTTTAGACTTGGTATCAGGGAGAAATTCTTCCCTGTGAGGGTGGGCAGGCCCTGGCACAGGGTGCCCAGAGCAGCTGTGGCTGCCCCTGGATCCCTGGAAGTGTCCAAGGCCAGGTTGGACAGGACTTGGAGCACCCTGGGACAGTGGAAGGTGTCCCTGCCTATGGCAGGGGGTGGCACTGGAGGATCTTTAAGGTCCCTTCCCATCCACACTGTGATTCTGTGATCACCAGCGTGGGGAACCCCAGTGTGCTGCAGGGGTGGCCCTCAGGATGGTCAAGATGACCTTTCCCAGTGGGCTATTTTTACTGGGACAGTGCTGCTGTGGCTGTGGTGGTTTGGGGTAAGGCTCAGAGCTGCACATGGATGGAGATGTATTTTTGGAACAGGCTTAAGGAAGGTCAGTGCTTGGCTTAGCTCCTTTTTACCTTCATGCCTCCGTGTTTTCATTGCAGAGCTGAGGTCTGAGGAGGCAGGAGGCAGTGCTGGGGTTTGGGAAGAGGAAGGAGCCCTCACAGCCCTGACTGATCTGTTCAAGCCTCGGGGAGTTGTAAGCTGTGATCACCAGGGAATCACCCTAACCACACACACACCCACCAGCAGGCTCCAAATCAGGGTTTACTGGAGTCCCCCAGGATCAGTGGCAGAGATGTCACTCCCATGAGGAGATGGAGGAGCAGGGGCTTCCTCCAGTCCCCTGTGGCCCACACAGTTCATCCCCAGCCCAGGCAGTGCTGGGTGCTGGATTTCAGGCTCTTTTGTGCCTAGATGATGTAAGAACATTCCAGCCATGTAATATTTATGACTTTTTTTTTTTTTTTTGGGTTAGAGCTTTAAAGTTTAATGATGTTTAACTTTTTATTTCCTTTGCTCCTTTCCTCACCAAAATAACTTTGAGAGCAGGACAGAAATATTGTTCTGATTTGGCTTTCATCTTGTTTCCTCGTTTAATTATTGATGATTTGTTTGGCTTTTTTTTCCTCCCTGAAATGACAAATAAACTCCCAGAAACTGTGCAAGGATACAGGAGGAGTTTGTACCATGACAAACTCCCAGGAGATTCGGGTTGGCTGAAGCCTCCATTCCTCCCAAACCTCTGCTTGTCTACTTTCAACCCTAATGTAGAGTTGGGGGAACTTGAAAACTAGAGAAAAACAGAGCCACAGGGCATGTCAGGAGCATGGGAAGAGCCAGAGCTCATCTCTGGAGAGGCAGCAAATGAACTCCACTGAGCAGGAGGTTAAGGATGCACCCAGGAATAAGATCCACATGGTCTAGAACCAGGTGATGCCTTAGGTTTTAGCTTTTATATTTTTCAGATTCTATGCTGCTTCAGTGTGTGATTCTGGGCTTCATATGAAGGGTTGCTGAGCTCTCTGCACAGAGTAGGGAGACAAAACAATTCCTTTCTAGTTTGGCACCAAGGACAAATTTTAGACGCAAGAGTGTAAACAACAGTAAGGAAAGAGAGGGAACAAGGAGGATGGAGCTTCATCACCTGGAGCTGGAATTGGACAATTAACTCCAATGTGCTGATGGACCAAAACCTATAAAGGTGTGAGGCCTCGTGCCTGGGGATCCATTTTGTGCCCATTTGTGGGTTTGACTTGGGTGCAGCCCCAAGGGGTTCCTGCACTGCCCAAGCTGCATCCTTTCAATAAATCCCTTTTATCCTTTTATTCTACCTAGTCTCTGCTTCCAGGTCAGCCTACCCAGGCATCACAGGTAGTGTGGGCTCAGGGGCATATATTTTATTCCTAAAATCACTTATGGTATTAGATTCATAATGATTAACCAAAAATTTGCTCCCCACTAAGCAGAGGGCTTGCTTGGCAACACACTGAACTCTGTGTGAGCTCCCAGCACGGCGGCACCACGGTGCCATGGCTGATCCCAGGAACAACAGGAACACACAGACAGCTTCCAGCTCCTGCCCTTGGGCAAGCCTGCGCCCACCCAGGGTGGGATTTCCACTCTGTGAAGCTGAGTGGGATATTCCTTAGCATGTCCATGTCCCACACTCCCAGCCCTGCTGTGCCTCCAGAGCCACTCACAGCAGGTGCAACGCTCTCGCCTGGCACAATATCTTAAAGCAGCCTAAATTCCCCCTGGAGAGGATGACAGTGGATGTTTTATCTCAGTGCCCACCCCCTGTGGCCCACACGCTCACCAGGAAGACGAGGCAGTGCAGGAACAGGGTGTAGAAGAAGGCCACGGTCCGAGCGGTCTTGTTGGACAGGATGAGCCGCCCCTGCAGAAGAGCAGAATGGAAAATCCCATTTTAATGTGGGCCACTGGAAACCAGCTCTCCTCAAACAGGCTTGGAGAGATCCTGGCCAGGACTGGGAGCCTGTTCCTGCCAGACCCTACACAAACATGCAGTGAGCTGCTGTTTGCCACCCACCTCTGCCCACTTCTGAGCGGTGATGCCCCTTCAAAGTGGCTGCACAAGTGCCTATGCTCTCAGCCCAAATTTGCCCAAAATGAGGTGGATTCAGGGCTGCCAAGTGTGGGCTTTCTCCCACTGAAAACTCTTCTGGGGGTTTATTCTGAGTTGCTTTAGCCCAGCTCTCTCCAGTGGCTCTCCCTGCTCCTGCTGTGCCAGCCCTGCCCCAGTGCCTGCTCTGCAGAGAAACCCTGGCAGTAATTAAGCTTTGCACATTTTTAATTCATGAGCTCAAACAACTTTGTGATTTGCAGCGTCCCCTCGTTGCCTCCTGAGCGGGGCACTGGAGCCAAGACTGTGTTGGTGTTCCCAGAAGCTGCTCCTGGTGTTCCCAGAGCCGGGCCCTGGTGTTCCCTTGCTCTGACTCTGCAAGGTCTGTCCTGAAAGGTTTGCTCTCCACCCTTGCATATCCTGTGCCATCCCACAGGGCTGTCCAAGCTCACTGGGGGCTGGAAACCTGTGAGGCTGGGATGAATCACCCTCCATCCCTCATTTTGGAAAGGCCACTGAACCACAGCCAGGCCCTGATGATGCCTGAGCCCTTTTGGCACATCACACCAAGCGGGAAAACCTTCATGTCCGTCCCTTCCAAAGCATGAAAATCAGGAGCAGCAGAGGAGTGGCTTGCAAAGGACGGATCCTGCCTTCCTTCATAGCCACTCTTTATTCCTGCTGTAACCCAGGGACTCATTATGGACATAAGCACATTCCCCAAACACCACGCAGCCTTTCCAAAGCTGGCATTAAAACCCACAGATCTCCCACCAAACCCATTCCGGGCTGAAATCGTCTTTGCTATTCAGGGCCACGGCGGAGGCTGCTGTAACAAACAAGATTATGTTCTTAAATATTCCCAAGGAATAGCTCCCCTAAGTCAGTTTTTTGTGAATGCCTTTCATTAATTCTCCGTGGTGCTAGCACGCCACACAATCCATATTCATGTTGGCATTTGCTTGGTTTTTATGCAAATGACAGCTCTGCCTTTATTGCAGGATATCTCTGTGTTCTGGGGCTGCTGCAGTCCCACATTCACCTTCCTTGTGCTGGAGAGCCGGGGGTTAACTCAGCCAAAAGCCCATCCTGAGCCTGCTGCTAGTGCCACAAATTCCAGCCTAAGTCAGATTTCCTCAATAACCACATTTTTAGCTCAGAAAGTTATACCCTAAGAGATGGCAGCTCAGGCTTGCAGTGGCAGCAGTCACCTCCAGCCCTCTGTGGCTCAGGCAAGGACCCTCTGCTGCTGCAGACACCACTGCTTCCCCAGGGTTTTCCCTGATGCTTTTTTGGAAGGAAGAGCCAGAGCAGGAAGGATCAGGGCTTGGGAAGGGATTTTTATAGAGAATGCAATGAGAAGCCAAATTGTGCCTGGGGATGCTGTGCTGTGTGGGGCAGAGATCTTCCCTGGAGTGTTGGACCCTCTGCAGCCCCTCACACTCCTTCTCCCCAGATGCTGGGGTTCTGGGGCTCTCTGGGGGGGTCTCCTATGCAGGAGGCTTTGCCCCTGGCTGGGGGTGCAGCCCTGAGCCCCACACCATGTTACAAACCCGAGGAGAGGTGCTTGGAATCACAGAGTAGAATCAGAATTGTGTAGGTTGGAAAAGACCTCAAAAAATCCTGGAGTCCAACCACTACCCCAGAACTAAGCCATGTCCCCAAGTGCCACATCTACGTGTCCCTTAAATACCTCTGGGGCTGGTGATGCCACCACTGCCCTGGGCAGCAGGGGAGGAAAGGGAATGCTCCTAACCCAAATTCCTGCATGGCCCAGTGTGCTGTGCACCTCTGTCTGGGACAGCAGGGATGGGGCCTTCCCACTGCTCCAGAGCCCTATTCCCTTGCAGGCACTGGGCTAAAAACCTCTCAGCTCCCACCAATGCTGTCAGAGCAGCCACTCACCATGCTCAGCGTGGCTTTGTCCCAGGGACTGAGACTCAGGTACTTCCTCTGGCGTTCCTACAAGGAAACCATACAAGATTTTGAGGCTCAGAGGGCTTATTTGAGGTTTGCAAAACATGGAAGGAACTCTGTTCCCCAGGATGTTCCTATTTGCCCCCCCACCCCCAGCCATCATCTGGGCACAGTGACTTTTATTTATTTTTTGTTTTTGAAAGCAAAGGAGGTTTGAATGCGTTTCATTCTATCAGAGGTCCCTGGATTTGATCTGGGCATGATCCCACAGCAGACAGAGGGGCTGATGAAGAGGGAGGGTGCTGGGGAGCCTTTCATACCTTCCTGCTGAAGGAGGAGAAGGGGTCCAGGCGTTCCTCATACTGGGAGGAGTAGCGCTGCTCCGTGTCATCCCTGCTGCTGCCCTGTGGGAGCAAAGGCAGGCTGAGAGCCAGCAGGGACACCCAGCACAAGGACAGAACCTTGAGCTCCCCCATTTGGAAGAAATGACCCCCAAAGGATGGAGCAGCACAGCCTAGAGCTGACCCACGGGGCTGATAGCATCTGTCCCCTCCAGAAAGGAGAAGCACAACAGGAGCTGTTGAACAAAGTCCTTTCTTCTCAAAATCGTGGAATGGTTTGGGTTGTAAAGGACATCAGGGGATTCTGCCATGAGGACTCCCTGTTTCTTCTGTGTCTCCCTATTTTTGCCCTTTTCCACGAAGTAATTGTCACCTGTGTCATCCTCACAGAGCTCACCTGGGCTACTGCAAATCCCACCCTGAATTCCTTTGCTGCTGGGCCAGGTAAGGAGGGAGACAGTGGTTTTGGAGGAGGAAGTCATTGTTCAAACACAGAGCTGTTATAAGCTGGGAAAAGGGCAAGGAAATTGAAGAAAACCCCCTGAAAGAAGTGAAAGATTTGGGTGGGTTCAGACAGACTGGATTTTATACTTCTCCCAGGACAGAAGTTCCCCTCACACAGCCTCTGCTGCAGCGAGCCCCAAGGATGAGGATGCTCGTGCAGCCTCCCTGCTCCTCCTTCCTCCACCTCTGCAGGAGCTGCAGATTCCACATCATTCCTGCCCAAATCCAGCCTGGAAATAGCCCATGCTGCCACCAGCCCTGGGCACAGCCTGCTGCAAGCTCTGGCTCCTCGCTCCAGCGCTAATTCCTTGTCCCTGCCCGGCCAGCTCGGCAGGGCTGACACTCCCCGAGGGCTTTCTGGAGCCGATCCTGGGTGCAGAGGGTTGCCCTGCCCGGCCCCGTGGTTGGTTCTTACACCTCTGTGTAAACCTTTAGTAACTCTGCCCTTACACACTGCAACCCGACCCTGGGGTCACTGCGATGAGGCCAGAGCCCGATTTAGGGGCAGGAGCTGGCCACAGCCTGGCCCGGTGCAGTGATCTCTGCTGAGTATTTTTAACGTGTCACATGCCCCATTAGGGGGTGAATTATGCAATCCCCTGCGCTGCTGCCGCGGAGGGTTTTGCTCTTTAGCTCATGGCAATGGCATTCAGGGGTTGCCTTGTGGCACAGGATAAACATGGAGATGATATTCTGCAGGAGAAACGGGAAAAAAATGTCAGAGGGGACGACCTGGCGTCATCAGAGAGACATAAAGCAAAGAACCAAATAAGGTCCCTCACAGCTGAAGGAGTTTCTCACCCCGAAATGCTACTAAAATATCCCTCAGCAAAACAGACTCGGTCCAGGAAGCACGGAAAGGCAGCAGCCAGGGGAAGGATGGCAGGGAATGTGTGTCCCCTCTGTGAGTGGCACTTCTGCATTTCTAAGGAAAGCCCGAGGTCAGGAGAGCCTGGCTCTGCCCAGGGAAGTGGAAAACTCCCAGGCAGCAGCCCCAGCCTCCTGCAAACCCCCAGGGAGGAACCTCCTGAGGGACACAGCATCAGCAGAGCAGGTTGCAGCAGAGTCTGGTTCCCCTTCCCAGCCCTCTCCTGGCATTGCTGGGATGATTTTGGGCTGGCTTCTCTTTTGTCTGTCTTCTGGCTGCTCAGGGAGCAGCTCTCTCTGCTGGATACAAGTAGTTCAGGAACAAGCACAAGTGGGACAAGATGAATTGTTTTCCAGGCTCTCCTGCAGGGGTTTATTACAGGAGGTCCCAATTTAACCCCCTGGCAGCCTGCTCAGGCAGAAGTATCCACACTGCCTGCTGGAGCACCACACTGCCAGCAGTGAGCATCAGAGGGGGATGTAGCACCTCTGCTGGGGAGGAAATTTGGGCTTCTGGCTTTGAAGATGTCAAAGACCCCTCAGCACAGTTCTAAACTGCCTTCCTGGCATGGAGGTTGTGTTTCTGCTCCTCTGGACAGAGCACTGCACCCTTTCCCAGCCCAATTAGCTCCAACTCTCGTGCAAGCTGCATATTGGAAACGTGCAGTTTCTGTGTCTGGGGACTGTCCATCCACACGAGCCCAGCCCGAGGATGGACAGACAGACAGACAGGTGGGCACTCACCCGGCCAGGGTAGCTCTGCAGGAACTTGATCTTCTCGTAGAGCTTGATGTTGTCAGCTCTGAGGTTGTCCAGCTCGCTCTGCAGGGCGTGCACCGTGTGCTGCAGCATCCGGTTCTCCTGCACGGGGGCACAGTGGGATCAGCCAGGGGGGTTTGGTGCCCCCAGCCAGGGTTCAGTCCCTTCTCAGGAAATAAACCCCCCTGGCTTTGAATTCAAATGGCTCCCTAATTAAAACTGTCCCAGGTCCTGGCCCATTAGGAACCCCAGCCCTCAGTGGCCAAGGAAGGGCTGGGCTAGCCAAGGTGGCTGAGGGGGTCTTTGGGAGGGGTTGTGGCTCCCAGAGGAGTTGCAGACACAACCAGACAGCTTTGAAAAGGTTATTTTTGAGCTCTACTTCAATTTGTTACCCCAAAATGTATTCTCTACGTGCTTTTTCCATGGCACCCCCAAAACTGTACCAGGGCACAGGGGTTTGGACCTGTCCTTCAGCTGGGGCAGCACGGATGGGCTGGGCCAGGCTTTGCTCTGCTCACAGCAGGATGTGTTTTCCTTTTGCTTGCAGAGATGGGTACAGAATTCCCTGCAGGTCAGCAGAGCAGCCAGCCCAGGCTGAGGCCCTGCAGCCCCCCAGCCCCTCCCCAGCAGACTCACCCCCTCCAGCTCCTGGTTCTTGGCCCGGAAGCGTTCCCTCTGGCTGGAGATGATGGAGAGGAGTGAGTCCACCTGCCCCTCAGGGAAGGAGGTGCCAGGGGATGGAGGGTGACCTGTGGACAAGGTTTGGGGGTGAGAGATGACCTGCTAGATGCCCACCATGCACTCCAAGGGACATGCACAAGGTCCTTCCACTGTGGGACCCTGGGGACACCCAAATCAACCCCTGTTATTACAACATGGATGACTATTTATGTTTTTTTATCAGTTTTGAAGACTCATCCTCAAATTGGACAGGAAAACCAATTGCATTATTTGATGCAACCCATGGCTGCCTTTCCCCAACTCCAACCCTCCCCATCCCTGCCAGACTCTCTCCTCTGGCTTCTGCAGCAGCTGCAGCATTAAAATAAAGCCTCAGAGCCACAATCCTCTCTCCCCTACCCCAATCTCTCATCCACCACCAGCTTGCTATGCCCAGGACTCCATTTTCTGGGTGTCCCATGTGGGTTGCCCCCCCATGATGGGGCTCTGTGGGGCTGTGGCCATCCCTCCCTGCTCTTCCTTCCTGGCAGTGGCATTCACAGCCAAGGAGAAATGTGTCCCCAGGGCCATGACTCAACCAGCTGCACAGAGCAGTTATTCATAGAGCAGGATGGGTGGCTGCAGGTTGTTTAGCTTGGTGGGACTGTTGCTGTGATATTGTTTATCTTGTGTTTTCAAAACCTTTCAAAACAAACAAACAAACAAAACCAAGCAAAAAAAAGGAAAAAAGGAAAGGAAATGTTTTGTTGTTTTTTTTTTTTTCCACCCCCAGAGGAGCAAGGAGTTGTTATTTTTTTTGATTCATTTTCTCCTGCAGACCTCAGTGCAGGGGCTGATGTAGAGGAAATGTTTCGCTCTCTGGCTCTGGAGGGGTTTGGTGTGGGAAGAGCAGCAGGCAGAGCACAGAGCTCAGGGTGTTTGGTTCAGCCTGGCTCCACCAGCTCAGCACAGAGCCAGGCCTGGCACGTGCCTGGCACCCTCGGGAGGAGCCACAAGATGGGCAAAGCATGGAAAGCTGTCCCAGCGAGAGACACACTGAGCAGGATGGCTCAGGAGCATCCTCACGCTGCCATCCCTGCAGAAGTGACCACCCTGGGCTGTCCCAGCCCAGCCTGGCTCCCTCCTCTCACCATAGAACAGCGCCGTGGCCTCCTTGATGGGCTCAGGGATCTTCTCCAGGCCGGGGGCGGCCGCGCCCTGGGCAGCACAAGCAGAAGGGATTAAACATTTCCCACCCACCCAAAGGTGCCTGGGCAAAGCAACCCCTCCTGGGTCGTGCTACTGCCCTGGCAGCTGCAGCCTCATCCCTGCTGGACAGGCACTGTGCAAGGATAAGGACTGACCCAGCGTGGAAGGGCTGGTGTTCAGCCTCAAAGCCCAGCCTTTGCCCGGGAAGGGGAAGGGCTGGATGGCTCCTGGATGCCTCTGGAACCACCCCCTCCCACGCCAGCACCTCCCCATTGCACGGGCACGATGCAGATCTCTGCTGGGCGAATTATCAGAGAGAAAGAAGAGGAAGGAAAGGATAAAGAAAAGCGGAGAGGAAGAGGAGGTGAGCACTCCCCCAGGCCCCAGCTCTGACAGCCAGCCCCATGAGCAGGGGGTACCTCTGCATCTGGGCGATGCACAGCAGACAGGGCCTGGATGGTGCTGAGGTCGTGCTCCAGCTTGGCCACAAGCTCCTTCTGGCCAGCCAGGGTGGCCACGGCCTCGGTCAGCTGGATCTGCAGCTCGGCACAGCGCACTGCAAAACAGAGCCAGGGCTGGCACCCGGGGCACCCAGAGCCCCAAACTGTGCCAGGGGGACACCAGAGAGCTCAGGAACCCCCACCTGCAGCACCAGAGCCAACTCAGAGCAGCAGCTCTGTTCTCTCCTCATGTCTGGGGCCAGCAGGAGGGACCACACCAGCGATCCCTGCTCAGCACCAGGGTCCAGCCCTCCTTGGTGGTGCCCCAGGGTGGGCACTGTCCCCAGACGGAGCAGTGCCATGTCCCAGGGCCAGAGGCAGCTGCCTGCACTGACACAGCTCCTTCAAAGGTATCAGTCAGATATTTTGGTGCCCCTGCAGCATCCTGGCTGGGCAGGGCAGGGGTCCTGGAGAGGGTTAAGGGGAGCTGAGCCCATGAACTGATCCCCAGGTCTGGTCTGCACAGGAAAGGGGATGGAAAAGGCTCCCCTGGCTGTGGGGGCTGGGAAAGCCACTCACAGGGCAGATGGTGGAGTGGGGGTCTGGAGCAGGGTGGGGGACACCCCCAGGAGGGGCTCAGGTGGGACCACTGCTGCCCCAGGCCCAGGGCCAGGCCGTGCAGCCCCCAGCAATCCCGCTGAGCCAATTTTCTACAAAGGATCCCTCTTTCCAGCTGCCCCCCAGAGTAAAACCCACACCCTAAACCACAACAGGCACTGCTGGAATGCTCCAGGAGCAAAACAAAAACCTCTCGTTCCCCTCATATAACCCCAGCCCAGATGTGAAGCAGTGGAGAGCTGCAGCTACAGCGAGAGGCACAGGACCAGCACCGCAGGGCAAGCTCCGTGTTGCACTGGCAAATCCATCCCAAAACTGTCCTGCAGCAGAAATCAACTTGTTTCACCTTTCTCCCTTGCTGCCAGCAGTGTCTGGGCCTCTCCCTGGCTGGAAAACCTGCTCAGCTCCAGTTCAGAGCTGGTGTTTTGCACTGCCAGCACCTCCACCACGGGGACGCAGGATCCATCCCTGTGTGCCTGCATTTCCAGGTGGGTGAAAGCTCAGGTCCCATCTGTTCCAGACCCTCCCTGATCATTCCTGTTGTAATTATTCCCCTAAATTCCAGACAGCTGGAAGGCAAAAAGATTCCTCATTTATCAACAGCCAGGGAGCAAGAAGTGCAGGGGCTGCCTGGGGAGCAGCAAGGGCAGGCTGTCCTCAGGGCTCCTTCCCTCTCTAAGCCTTCAGACAAGGAGTGCAACGTGTGCACAGCTCAGTTCCAGCTCTCCCAGTCTTGCCAGGCTGGGAAATGCTCCACACACCCTGAAACCAGCTCTGGAGGGAGGTCCTTGCACAGGGAGTGATGCCCTGGCCGCAGGGCTGGGCTGAGAGCAGCAGTGATGGAGGCTCAAAGTGAGGCCCAAAGTGACACTGCTGTCCCAGGAATCTGGGTCTTTGCTGGTGTAAATTCCCCTGTTTTTGTAGATGTGGCACCTGGGGACATGGCAGTGATGAGGTAATGATAATCTTAAAGGTCTTTTTCAACCTAAACAATAAGAAACACAATTACTGTGTTTGTGAACGGAATCTCAGAGTTGTTTGGATTGGGGAGGAACTTAAAGCCCATCCAGTGCCACCCCCTGCCATGGGCAGGAACACCTCCCATCAGCCCAGGCTGCTCCAAGCCCTGTCCAACCTGGCCCTGGACACTTCCAGGGATCCAGGGGCAACCACAGCTGTTCTGGGCACCTGTGCCAGGGCCTGCCCACCCTCACAGGGAACAATTCTTTCCCAATTTCTAATCTAAACTTAGATTGGATAAACTTCTTTTACAGTTTAAAGTTTAAAGCCATTCCCCTTCCCATATTATTCAGAAGGACCAAGCCTCACTGCAGGTAAAGATAGGTGGCACATGCTTTGAACACAACACATGGATTTATTTTTCCCCCCCTCTGCATATTTACATTTTAGAGCCCCCAATAAAACACTCAGGATCAAGCAGGAGTAGTTGTGCTAAAGGCACATCCCACTGGAGGTCAGTATTTCTCCAGGAATAGGGAATCTCTGCCTGCTCCAAAACATGGGTGGCCTGATGCAAAATATTTGCATCAACAAGATTTGGAAAGAAGAAAACCTCTACCCTACAGTTAATTATTCAATTGCCTGTCTTTTAAAAATAGCATTAAAATGTAATTGGGAAGCTATTGCTGACAAAACATGGGCTGGGGGGCCCAATTCTGCACAAGGCACTGCTAAGCATCCTGTCCAAGGTCCACCACACCTGGGGCAGGATGTGCTCCCTGGCCTCCCACCCTGCCCAAAAATCCTTGCAGAGCTGAGCTTTGGAGACTGCAGAAGGAGACCCAGGCCCTGCATCCCAGTTCCTGCATCTCTCTCAAATGATTTAAGTGATCCTTTTGGCTTCTGAGTTACATGGACTGAGTTTTTCAATTTAAGAGAAAAAAGGGTCACCAAAGAAACAGAGCTCTCAGTTTTAAAGGAATGTGCATCCTGCCTTCCCTTAGGTTTCACTCGGCCTCGGCCAGTCCCCTGCAAACCATTCATGACAAGAGAAAAGGCTGGACCCCTGTCTGCCACTGAGAGCAACCAAACACACAGAGCTTCCCTCTCATCTCCCTGTCACTGTCACTCCTCACAGTGGGTTTTTGGTGGTTTTTTTTTTTTAATCATAGCTTTCTCTTTTCACAGGGGCCATGGCCACCCGCGAGCTCGTCACTTCTGCGCCAGCGCCTCTTCACCTGCAGCAGCAGGAGCATGGCTCTGCCAGGCTGGCAGGGCAGCTCAGGCATTGAGATCCAGCAAAAGGGAACCTGCCTTTGTGTTCCCTGAGCTGCTGAGCTGGAAAGCCCTCGCTCTGACCCCTCAGATGTACAAATACCTCAAAGGCCGGGAAGAGAAGAGCTACTGCAGAAGGCAATGGGACAAAGAAGGTGAACTCCTGGGGAAAGTGTGTTTTAAACCATGCATCTTTAGCCTCAAACTCTGCCAGCTCTGGTTTTTAAAAAGCCGGGCCTGACTTGGCCATGGCCTTATGAAGGAAAGAGCAGAAGTGCAGGGACTGGGCAGCCCCACACTGGCAGAAGCTCTGGTGCCACCTTGGCACAGACAGGGCTGGTTTTCCCTTGTCTGATGCACCAAAAATCAGAAGCTTAGACTGGACTATTCCATCCCTGGAAGTGCTCAAGGCCAGGCTGGATGGGGCTCTGAGCAGTGCAAGTTGTCCCTGCCCATGGCAGGGGGGTTGGACTTGATGATGTTAAAGGTTCCCTTCCAACCCAAACCATTCAGTAATTCTATGATATCTTGCCAAACACTGACTGAATATTCAGAAAGAGCCTCTGCTCAAAGAAAATGCTCTCATGAAATTACTTTTCTGGGAATTCTGTGTGCCCAAGGGGCACAGCCATGGATGACACTGCCATGGGATGAATGTTTCTGGAAATAATATCAAGGATCTGTATGGACAGGCCATGTGGTGGGACATAAAGGTGCCTCACGCAGTGAAGAAACAAAACCCCAATTGAGAATAAAAGATTGACAAGAGTCTCACACTTCTTTCGTTGTGAACAGCCCTGTCAGTCTCCCGCCATTCCAAAGCTGCAGGTTAAATCCTTGAAGTGATTATTGAAGAAAGCAGTCCTGGAGCCCCATGCTGGTGGGGAGCAGAGCCTGGCAGATGCAGGGGCTCGTCGGGAGTGCCCCTGAGGCCACGAGCCCAGTGCTGCCACAGAGCAACAGCAACTCTGACTCCTGTAACAAGCCCCAGCAACTGGGCTCCCCTGGCAAATCATCCAAAATAAACAGCATCTGTTTTCACAGATGGAGAAAATTAAGACATATTAGCAACTTAGTTTGAAGTTATAAGGCCAGACATAAATAAATGAGAGGCAATCCTTCCATAAGATGGTGGCTTGATTACTGAGGATACAGACAGATGAATAAATCACCTTGGGGTGAGATAGGCTGTAACTTGCTATATATCCATGGGACTGGGGTAACTGCTCATGTGGATCCTCAGAGCCCTGAGGAAATGAGAGGTGAGTGGTGGAGCTGAGGGGATGGGGTAGGAGCACACAAATGGGCAGTTCTGGTAAATTAACTGATGCTCTGCAAGTTCACACCCTGATTTGCCTCGTGGAACTTTTTAATCTCCCTCCATTTACTGTCTGGCCTCTCTGAATTTACATAACTGTAAAAAAAAGAAAAAGAAAACAAGCCGAGAAGTGATGTGGCACGCTCTCTTTGAAAAGTCAACTGAAGTGCATTGAAAGCCACTACTTCAAAGGTTTGAAGTCTATTTTATTGACTGGAAGGAAGATGATGGTAAGATAAGTAAACCTTGGAGTGCCTTGGCACGAAGGCTCAAAGCTGGAGACTCACTCAACACAAACAGGGGTGTCTGAGAGTGCCAGGGCAAGGAGCAGAAGCCAAAGGAAGAAGCAGGAAACTGGGTCTGCCGTGGACCCTTTGATTTTTCCAGCTCTTTCACCTTTCCCCATGTTGGGCCACTCCAGTTCATGACTGGACAGTTACATCCAAGTTGAAATCATTGTTTTTCCCCATGAAGAAAAAAGTGCTAAGACTTCTTGGCATCGCTCTCCAGGAGCTGTTTGAAGCCAACAAAGTCTTACCTCCAGCTCTACCTGATGCCAGAGCTCCCAAGGTTTACACATAAACTCAGGTCCAATTTCAGGCTCTTGAAACACTTGGCATTTAGCTTTTAAGGAAGTCTGGAAGAGGCTGTTATTGCCCAAAGTGCTGCTCCCCTTCCAGGAGAATCAAGGGGAGATGACTCGACCTTGACCCTGCTCTCTGTAGCTGGAGGGATGAGGAGTACACGGTCCAAGCACTGCAGATTCCACCCTGGATGCACAAGATGATTTTCTCTGCCTTCTTTTCTGGTCTGTGAAGATGCCAAGGCAGAAAGATCTGAGCCAAAACCCTTCCTACAACAGGAAGGTTGTCAAAGGCCTTTCACCACTGCACAGCTCGATGGTTCCAGCTCTGTCTTGACCTTTTCATGGTGAGGGACAACATTTCTGCCTGGCCCAGAGTGTGGGAGTCACTCAATCCCCCTCAACTTCATGCAAAGCCTTTTCCTTGGGCCACCACTGCTGGGAGCTGTCAGTAGGCTGAGAAACAGGACAAGGAGGCAGGAAATGATAGAATATTTCTTTCTACAAGTCACCAGAGCCCTGTCTGTGGGCTCTGAGGAGCAAATCTGCTCAGAAGTAAAGGCTGAAGAGCAGGCTGTAGTGTTTCAAAAGCTAAGCTGAGCCACCTGCTGAAGTGCATCTCACCTGCTGTGAGGCAATCAAAAATCAGTGTCATTTGAAGGGACTGTGCTGTTCCAAAAATGTCCTCAGAGTAAATAAAGATAGCGAAGATAAAGTGCTCCAGAGATCTCACCAATACAACAGAAACACAAAAGAATTGGGCTTTTGGGACATTTTAGAGCAACTTTTGTAGAAATCTCCAGGGACAGAGGAAAGGTCAGTCAGCTCCAAGAGCTCCTGAGTAGCCACAGTGCCTGGATTATTAAACTGGGAATCATCTCAGCCTGCAATGCTGCTTCTGGGCTGTCCTGGTCCATCTGTACCTGCCATGAGGGCATCCTCTGAGCAGACCTTCTGCAGGGCTTTTGAAAGGGCAGAAAAAGCAAGGAGAGGATGAAAAGAAAGGAATGATGACATCTCTAAAAGCCATCTCTAGGTTGTAGCATGATCTCCCAGGTCTCCAGGCAGAGATAGCAGGCCTAGAGTGCAGAGATGAAGTTTCTCTGCACATACAGAGTTGTAAGAGAAGACATCAAGAACATCAGTGAGGTCCTTCAGGGATGATACAGAAGATGAGCAGTTCCAGACAGCAAGGGATGGCACCAGTGAAGGCAGCAAGAACAGCCTTGCTCAGTTTTACTTTTGTGTGCTGCCAAAGAGACAAGAGAAAATAGGGACAAGTAGAGAGCAGGTCATGTCCAACACCCTGAGAGCATCTGAGACTTATCTGCCCAAGTGACAAAGGAAGCACAAGGCAAAGCCCAAGATGCTTTTCCAAAACTCATTCCAACATGAGCATCCTTCTCTGAGCTCCTGCTGCCCTTTCCTCAGTGCCCTCAGGGCCAGCCTGGAAAATGGCCTTGGGAAAGAGAGAAGGAGCCACCAAACTGCAGCAAGACAGGACAAGGGGAGATGGTTTTCAACTAAAAGTGGGCTGATTCAGTTGAGTTCAAAGGAAGAAGTGTTTTTTTTTATGAGGGTGGGCAGGCCCTGGCACAGGTGCCCAGAGCAGCTGTGGCTGCCCCTGGATCCCTGGCATTGTCCAAGGCCAGGTTGGATGGGGCTTGAGCAACCTGGGCTAGTGGAAGGTGTCCTTTAGAGGTCTCTTCCAACCCAAACCATTCCATGACTCTCTGGGGGCTCCCTCCCACCTCTCTGGGTTTCTCTGCCAGTTGCTGTCAGAAGAAGTGCAGGCAGAGACTTTTTCTCCCTCTCTTGCTTTTCTCCCTTTCTTTTCACATTTTGAGGGCCTGCTGGGAAGGGAAAGTTTGAAGGATTTCTCCTTCCCCTTCCTCCTGGCCCAGCCACTCCAAAATAAACAGCCCCCAGCAAAGAAACTCAGTACTGCTTAATAAATTCACCCTGTAAGGAGAGAGATTTCATACGAGAAGGGATTATTTCCAAGGGTACTAAGATAATTACATGGGTAACTTGGAAGAGTTCAAGAAAACAGTTTGAATTTTCTTATCAGTTTTCCATAGCTTGGAGCAAAAAGAAAATAAAATGCTCTGCTGTGATCAAATCATGTTTTCTGAAGCCCTCTGTTGGCAAGTACACAATTCCTTCACCACTTCCATTAAAACACAAATACTGGGGAGAAAATGACAGCACTTCCAAATGGAAAGAAGTGGGGCTCAAAAGCACCATGTCAGCCGCTCACAGTTTCCTACCTGGTGGAAAGATGATGCCATGTGAAAAAATATCCCTTTTCCCACTCAAAGTCAAGCTGGCTCTCACTGATGGTGGAGCAGGAGCACAGCCAGGAGCTTGCACTGAGGTGTGAAATTACTCCTGCACCCAAGGATGCCACAAACAAGGACTTTTCCCATCAATCCAGCAAATCCCTTTAACATTTCCTATGCAAACCCCACCCTCCCAGCCCCAGAAGCAGCTCTGTCCCAGCAGGAACTCACAGTGATGTCCCAGTTCAAACCAGTAAAGGTCTATGGGAACATACAGCTTATACTTCTTCCAAAAAAAAGAGAATTTTGACATCATTTTGAGGGGCTGCCCCAATAAAGTTACAGTGGAAGATCCAACTATCTCCATGGAAGACCATAAATATCTGCTCCTGACCTCTCAGATGCTTCCTTGTGGTTTGGGTTGCCTTCCTAACTTCCCCAAATTAACTTTTTGAGTTCTAGGATTGAGAGAACAGCCTGGCTTTATCCCAAGATGCAAAATTCTGAGCTACTACTACGAGTTTAACACATCCTTTGCTTATGACCACGTGTGGCACTTTAGGAGTTTCATGCTGATACCACCCGAAGGAAAGTGCAGGTTACAAATACACAAATTAACCTACCTGAGGCATAGCATTTTAAAAGTCTAGCTGTTTAGCATCAAGTTTAAAAAAAAATAGGGTCAAATTATACACAATAATACCATTTATAGCAATCAACAGTTGGACTAGTTATTAAAGAGGAGGAGAAAAAAAAAAAGTGTTAAACCATGAACCTTTCCATCCTGTGGAACAACCTGTCACAGATGCTTCAAAACCAGAAAAAGCACATTTGTCATGAAATGAAGGCATTCAGTAGCATTTTAAACACATTTTGAGGAGAATTCCCCCACGCCTGCAGAACTAAAGATGGCAAAGTCACACACTGGATACCAACATGGAGCTGGACAAAGTGCCACCCTCACTGAGGTGGGAAATCCCAGCCCAACCCCTGCTCTTCCAGGACAGACTTCCTGGGACAGAACTACAGCAAATATCCATCCTGGCCCTCCAAAACTGAGAAATGTGTGTCAGGGATGTATTGCAGGAGATGATGGAAATCAAGGTAGGTCCCCCAAAATAACCTTAAATTCATAAAAACCCAGACAGGAGCATGCCAGGGAAAACAGAGCACCCAGGTAAACACAGGCACACACACACATCCTCTACCTGACACCCAGAGCACCCAAAAATGCTTTCTTCCACAACTTTTAAAAACATAATCCCACTGATGGATTACAGCTTCTCTTCCTTACCAAACTCCTCGCTCTGTAAATTCTGAGAGTATTTATAGGAACATCCCATAAGGCACTAAATGAGGAATTATTTTCCTATAAAGGATCTGTAAAAACAAACAGTGAGCCAAATACCTGGGAAAACTCGTTAACATTTTCATTTCTGAATCTAAAGCATTTCCAGCCTCAGGTAACTGACTTTTTTTTTTTCTTTTTAAGTAGCTGATACGTTGCTGTGGTGCTCAAAACAATCCCTCTGGGCAGTCTCAGACCCCAGATATGTATTTTCTGTCTGTGAAGCTGGGTGCCCACTTCACACTGACTACAGCAGGAATGGCCACACTTGGATTTCACTGAACATTCTGGACATCTAACAGTTCAACATTTAAGATACTGGAAACACACACACACTCCCCATAGGAACTGATACACAAAAAGTAAATTTTCCTCCCCTGACCAAACACAAATCCCTCCAAACCATCCCTGTGATCCCTCTGGGCATCACCAAAACGAGAAGCACAATGTAAATGTTTGCTGCTTGGACTCAGGTCTCACGTCAATAAAAGACAGCCGAGGCGGAATTGTGTTTGTATAAAAGATATTTACTTCAATTATCACACCTAGGGTGCTAGTGAATAATAATAATAATACATCGTGTGAGTTTCATACAGTGATATTGCTTCTCCATATCATATAGGGACCGTTGTACAGTGCTGAGAACAAACATTTTATGGCTAAACCAAACAAAGACAGAAACAATGCCGTCTGCTGACGAGGGAGCGCTGCCCTGCACTGCCAGCCAGATAAACTCTTACTTTTTATGTTTAAACAAATACCAAGAAATAAAATGTTACAAAAGATGAGTCACAGCAACACAGTGTGGGCTTCTCAAAGCTACTTGTACAAAAAAAAAAAAAAAACATTTTTTTTTTTTTTTTTTGGTCAATTGGGTCTCTGTGAGGATCTTTTTTTTTTCTTTTTTCTTTTTTAAAATCCGTGATTGTGAATATAACAAACAAGCTCTAAAAACATCTAAGACTTAGTGCGTTACAGAAAAAATATAAAATACTGCTAAAAATGTAAGACACCACAATACACTGGGGTAAAAACTGAGCTTATTATTAAAAAAAAAAAAAAAGTTCTCAGGAAAAAGTACACCACTTTCTGTTTGAGTTCATCTTGTGCTGTGTTAGTAGTCGGGGCATTTCCAAGGTCTGCCCATTCTCATGGCAAGTAGTTATTGCACAAATGCAAAGAGTTAATTTTTTAATTAAAAAAAAAAAAAGAAAAGGGATATGAGGGAAACAATTAAAAAAAAAAAAGAAAAAAAGAAGAAAAAAATAGAACATCCCCCCTCCCCAGCCTCCACCTGCTTTGGGATCAACATCCAAATTTGTACGTGTGACATTCTCACAGCATTTCCAGCAAGGAACGGGAGAAAATGCTTTTCACCACAGAAATGCATAGAGTATTCTGAGAGGAACAACCTTTTGTTTGGCAGAGCTGATCCAACACTTCACTTAGGGCATTTTTAACTCTCATTTTCAGTTTCTTTTTGGACTACACCAGAAGGAAAACGAACCTGACGTGGGAAGTTCGCCGGATGGTTTTTATTTGTTTGTTTGTTTGGTTTTTTTTAGTGGGACACCCTCAAAAGGCAAAGTGCAAATTTGCTTCCCAAGGCCCAGAAGTGGTGCTGTGCCCTGCAGTGCCCAGCACTTTGCCCTCTGGCCATGCCAGGGGGGACTGGCAGCGGAGCCTGGCCCGTCCCTCCCTGGGATGTGCTCCTGCCTGGATTTGGGGCTGCACTCTGGCTTTTCTGCTGCTCCCAAGGCCACCTTGCCAGGGAAAAGCCTGTCTGAACACATTTCCACCCAGCAGCAAAACTGCACCACCCCTCCGTGCCACAGACAATGCACAATGTGGATTTCCAGAGCTCACACCAGGAAAAGTTGTTGCTGCACGAAGTGAATTAATTATTTTTTGCCTTTTTTTTTTTTTCTCTCTCTTTCTTTTTTTCCTTGACCAACTTTTGAATGAGAAGGAAATCAGCTCTGAATTCAGAAAGTCAAACATATGCCAACAAAGATGAACATCACAGGAAACCAGTCTCTCATTTTAAATGAACACTCGTGAGTTAATTGCAATGTGCTCTGACCAGGGGCTCTGTGTCTTTAGCAAATTCTCAGTAGAGGCTCTAGGAGGCTCAGGGTATTTTCTCTCTCTGTATATTTTAAGTCTCTTCTCTCACAACTGAGGCTTCTTATTCTCAGTCCTAAATTATTTTAAAAACTATTTAAATAATATTATTTATTAGGCATTTAGATAAAATACTTTTTTTTTCTTAAAAAAAAAAAAAGATTGCTCTAGAAAACACAACAGGGGCACAACGATATGGATACTATGAGCCAACACTACCTGCTCCATCTCTAGGATATCCCAAGCTTTCTCCAACATCCATTTAGGGGACAGCAACCTGGTCTCGTGGGAGATGTCCCTGCCCAGGGCAGGGAGTTGGAACAGGATGAGCTTTAAGTTCCCTTCCAACCCAAACCAGTGATATGTAAATACTCCTGTTGTGTTTATATCCAACAAAAAAACCAAACCTCGACAAAAAAAGGAACTGTTCAAAATGAATCTCATAAATAGGAAATATTAGATTGTTGTCCGAATCACCAAGCACCTCTGTGTATTTCACCTCCTGCCGCTGCAGAGAGAGCGAGCTCGGGAAGGGCCGCGCCGGGGAGGGAGAGCCTGCTCTGCACAAAACCAAATCCCAGCTGGAATGACTCAACAGTGCCTGGCCACCAGAGCCAGCAGGGCCCTGGGCAGGGAATGGGGACAGCAGGTGGGACTGATGGCACCAAGGGACACGGAACTGAAACCCAGGGGGATCCTGGACGCTCGCAGACCTCGGAGCGTGCGGGGCGAGACCGAGCCCTCGGAGCATCACCTGCTGGGTGATGGCTGAGTCCATCCCAGGAACAAACCCACAGGGCTGTGGGACTTTCCTCTCCCCCAGGAATGGGAATTCTCCTGAGGGGGAGCTCGCCCTCGCTGGCTGTGGGACAGGAACCCCCCAGACACGGTGGCAGAGTTTCTATTGCACAAAGACTCCTCACACAGCGCTGGACGTGCTGGGAGCCAAGCACGAGCCAGTGCTGGGACACTGGGATGCTCCAGCAGCGTTTGCTCCCCCCTCAAAAAAAAAAAAAAGAAAAGCTGGGAATGCTGCAAGCCAGATCACTGTGCTTTAGATTATTCTCCACAAAGAGATTAGGAAATAAGGCACATAGCTTTCCAAGTAGAGAAAGTGAAAGAGTAAATTGCAGGAAGCAAAACCTACAGACTTAACGGGAAATGTGGCAACATAGAGGATTTTGATGATATGCCTATGGAGTGAAAATAAAATCATTTCAAGCTCGACTAAAATCTTTCTCCCACATTAAAAAAAGGAATGACCCATGAACTCCGTCTCTCTAGAGAAGGTGAGAAGGAAATGGAAGCCCTGATCAAGGAAAAGGAAAAGTACAATACAGATGTGACCTTGCTTATTCCCCACCCTCCTCCTTTCCAAACCAGATGCTCAAGTACTCCCTCTATTCACCTGTACCAGCATCCAGAGGTAACCAGATACTTTGGAAACACTTTTAAAGCTAGTAATAACTTACCCACATATAAATAACACATCAAAACAGCACAAAGGGTCCAACACAAGCTAAAAAAAGCCAGAGAAGTCTGATTGAAAGACTGATTGCAAAAATATTTTTCCTAGTTACTTGGAGACAAGATTGTACTTCAGAGCAAGTCAAGTGCCAAGGTTTATTTATTCTCTTGAAAGCACAGATACTTGCCTTCCAAGAGGAGCTGCCTACCAGAAGATTTCTACCTCATTCCTACCAATACTTGAATTTTCAGCTAAGGGAGTGCAAGGCTGAGCTGCTTGCTTTAATTCCATACTTGGCTTGAGTTTACTTCATCAGCTGGTTTTGTGATTGCTTTAAGTATGTCTTTACTGTCCACTGTACATTGATAAAGGGGAGAGCACTACACGTGTGCAAATATCTGGGATATGAACTTCCTGCAGGAAGCCAAACCTTCAGATGAGGTTTGACTCCTCCTTTCCAATTCCTTGGTTCTTGCACATCTCAGACCCTTGGGGTGATTTTTATGTATTCTGAGCATGATCTTCCCTGTCCTCATTAGTTAAACCCATGCATCTCCAGCAGCCTGGTCTCTCCAGTGGCTAATCCCCTCTTTACAGCAGGGAATGGATCTGACAAGTGGGGAATGGCATCCTCTGCCCATTAAAATACATATTGGTTTTAAGCCCTTGCTCACCTACATCCCTAATGATTTCACACATTTGGCTGCAGCAATTCTGCTGCACCATTAAGACCGAGCACACAAATGCCAAATACACAGAGGGGCTTTTCCATGCTGGAATGATGCACAGAGACACATTTAACAATTCCAAAAAAATGCATATTAATTACCCACATGGACAGAAGAGAACACAACTTTTGTTCTTGCTGTCAAGAGAGGCTGTGCTGTTGTGACATCACCAGGAATTACACAGGAACTGTGCAAAAATCAGGTGTGGCACCACAACAGCAGGAAATTCTGGGCATGAATTTCCAAAGAACTTTGGATGAAGACTGTACCATGGAATTCAAACAGGAAGCCAAAACATGACATCACAGAGGTATTCCCTTTGCTGCACTGATCCTGCACTGTTTTGTTATGGCAAAGGATTCAGTTGCTCTCAGCTGGTACGAAGTCCAAGGAAACTGAACTGATGTGATGAAACCATCAGTTTTAATAACAGGAAATCTACAGAAGCATGGCTAAAATCTCCCAACACCACTCTGAGTAAAGCAAGCTTGAAACTTGCAGAATTGACCTTTATAGAAGAGCTAGACAAGGAAAAAATACAATAATCTAACTATTTTTTTAAAAGGGGGCATTTCCTTTTAATGCACTTTAGTGCCAGAAGATGTTTGTGGATAGCAATGACAATCAAGCCCAGGAATCCCATCAGGGTTTTTTTCCATTCACAAGAGTTGCAGAAACACAGATTTCACAGAGAGCCAAGGATTTTGGGATGGATATGGATGCCCAGGTCTTGGGAAAAGCAGGTCCTGGATTGTACCAGAGGATGCTGCTGAGGGGCTCACTAATAAAGCTCAATGAATGACTTTCTTCAACTGGAAAATGACCTTATAACTAATAACTGCTATTAAATGTGCCACAGTACCACTTGGCTGGGGGGAAATCATCCCTGAGGACAGAGATGGCACCACTTACACACCTGTTTTTAAGGCTTTCTGAAAACTTAAGTGCACAGGCCTAACGTTAATCTTCTCCAAAAGGATAAATTTCACGTTCAGAGCATAAAACCATTTTATCCTTGCATATTAATAGGGTAGGGTATAGCCCATGACCTGGTCATGTAGGACAAATCTGTCCCTAGGCATGGTATAAAGAGCTTCTCTTGCTATTAAGTCCATTATTAACTATACTTTATACACGGCATAGTCAATATATCCTACAAAAGAGATGAGGAGGAAAGAAGAAATTGGTGAAATTATATTTCTACATTTTAGAGCTGAAATATATGTGAAGGAGACAGGGACTGCTACACCCCTTTTGAACTACAAAGGTTATATCAGAAAAGAAATTCAGATCTTGTATTTCCTATGCCAATGATTCTCCTTGCAATTTAAAACCAGACTTTAAACTGCTGTGGGGGGGGAAAAGTCTTTCCTTTGTATAGAATTTTTAAATTCTCAGAAAAGTTGATTGTATATGCAGCACAAAGAAAATGTTGATGTTCACAGAGCAGAAAGGGGAAGGCAGAGCAGGAATCAACCCAGTCCTGCTTTGCCAATGCTTTATCCATGTGAGTTAAATTTCGGGATAAGAGGCTCCAACCAGCTGGTCACACCAGGGCCAAAACTGCCACACACTCACAGGAAAGCTCTGACTTGGTTTTAGGGAATGTTAAATCCAGATTCCACCTCAGAACCAACTTTCCTTCTTCTCCTCTTGTTTCTGAGTCTCCAGGAGGAGCTCAGCCACTCTCGGCAGAGAACATCCACTGGGTGAAGAGGAAATCAGAGAGAATTTCAGAAACTCCTTTGTAGGAAGAGACACAAATGAAGCAGAAATAGTGCCCTCCACGTGCAGGTTAAAAAATGTCACCACTCCACTTTCAGTCTGCAACAAATTGCCACGCTACTGATTTCTCACAACTCTGCTAAAGGCACAGATTACTGTGGCATTCCAACTGAAATAAAACATTTTGGATCCAAGTGCAAAGTGTCCAAACCCAATTACTTTTGTGTATGCTGATAATTTCTGTATGGTCAAAATGTGATTTTTTTTCCCTGTTTCTAATCTGCCCTGTTTTTACCAGAAACAGTCTTATTCATAAAAGCTTTAAGAATACTGGAAATTATTAATTTTAAAATGGGAGGTGACAGACTTCTGACAGCAGCTGTGCTTGTAGGGACTGCAACCACTGTTAGCATTTTCCGTTATTTCATCACATTGATTTGTCACATTTCCCTCAATCCTATTTTATGTCAATTTATCAGCTCTGCAGTTTGAATTACCACCAGAATGATGCACTTCTCTAACTTACTATTTTGTCTGCTGGAGGATTGAAAAATAGTGACTTTAAAGTAATTGGATTGGAAAATATTGCATAGAGTTCTGTGGTGTTCATGATTCCCCTACTCTACACCAATCCCATATCAACAAGTTACATAAAAATAATGCAGAGATCTTTTAGCTAATGAGAAAGGCACATACTTTTTCTTTTAAATTGTAATATAGATCTTTCCTTTTACAGCAAGGAGTTTATTACTAAAGGACTCACTAATTCATGATATGGGCAGAGTGCACTGATATGGGTTCCTTTAAAGGGTGGCTCTATTTATAAGCATTTCATTGATGAATAAATAAAATGGTCAAATTTTATGGCATCAAAAGCAACTGTAATTAAATGCATTTCTGCCAATAAGCATCTGCAATGCTGTTGTCTGAAATCTGTATCCTGAAAAATGGAAGTGTATTGACAATCCCACTGCATGACCCTTCTGCCACAGGATACTCTTTCCTGGCTTTTACCAAACAAAGCACTGCACTTTTTTCCTTCCCTAATCATCCAGAGAGAAAAATCAACAATTTAACTGCAATATAAACGTATTTCTATTGAAACAGCTCTGGCCCTTCATGCATAGTGCTGCTAAGAGCATGGAACTGGAAACAGAGAGAGAAAATAAAATGCTTTTAAAGAACCTCAGGAAAACCAGACTCTGGCATGATGGATTTCCTGAAAACTGCCTGTGCTTTTATCCATCAGGAAAAGAAACGTCAGCAAAGAAAGCCCTGCTGCCCTGTGAGATGAGCCCCATGTCACACCTTTCACACATTCCCTTCCCCTGGAATCAGCCCCCAAGGGATGACAGCCACTGTGCTGCTCTTTGGCATTTCTTCTCCTTCAAATTTTTATCCTTTGAATTAAGTTAAAAAAAAAAATAGAAAAAAGAAAAAGTTATTCCAAAGCACATTTTCCTCCCAAGGGTGAGCTCCAAACTGATCCCAACTATCGCTCACACCCTGCAGTGTAAGTTCAGCCTCTAAACTGGGGGCCTTGGCCAGAAACACCAGCAGGTAACTCATGTCCAACCCGAGAACCTCAGCAGTAGTTCAACTAATCCATCCTACTTTCCACTGGAGCAGAAAAGCAGCTGTGACCCTGGCTAACACCAAGGGAGCAGCTCTGAGCTCCAGTCTGAGGGTGCTCCTCGGCCCCTGCCCTCCAACCAGGGGTCACCAGGAACCCAAAGGGACTCCGGGCAGGAGATCACCCCAACAGCATCTCAGCAGGCTAATCCACATTCAACACAGATCATTAAATATGAAACAGCAAAAGGAGCTAAGCCATTAATAAAGTGCCAAAAATATAGGAAATACTGACAGCATTTTATTTGATTAATTTTATAATAGATCCCAATGACAACGCTTGGCAGGATGAAGTGACTTCTGACTTGTGAACGCTGTCTTTATCCAGCAAAATTACATGACTCAAATGGAATAATGGAGCTTAGAATTAACAGTTAGTGTTATGAAAGAAAGATTTCCTCTAGGGCAAGCTACAGATATGCTTTTTAAAAATCATTACAGCATTAAAAACTGGGCGGATGCTAAAGAATCTTAAAGAACTAGTGGAAATCTGAAAAGCAAACCAAAAATAAACAGGAAAAAAAAAAAAGAAGATATGTTTCAAGGCACTTACGTATTGCTTATTAAGAAGAGAGATTGACCTTAAGTGCTGCATTTGCGTGCGACCTGTGAATACAGTTCTGCTGTCGTACAATGCAGCCAGAGCTCTCAGTAAGCATCATGGAATGCAATCAGATAGACACAGGCACAAGAACAGTTTGGGGAATATTAACTTAAAAAAAAAATAAAATCATCAAACAGAAAAAAACCCCTCGCTATGGAGAAAGCCGAGAGTAACCACTTGACTGCATCCAGCACCTGGGTCTCAAATCAGCAGACAAGGACAGTAGGAACAGACTGGCAAGTGTATTGCCTAGAATTAATTAAAAAACCCAACCTGAACCAAACAACAACAACAAAAAAATAAAAATAATTAAAGAACCTAAGAAAATATCTGCATCTCCTGGGCAGAAGTTTTGCTCTTGGCTGGAGACGCAGCTCGTCGTGACTTGTACTAAGGTATGTGAACTGCTACCAGGACGTGCTTATCCACGGAGCTGTGCTTTGGAAGTCAGAGAGGACACTGGGCAGGTACAGAGAGCTCACCCTCGGCTCCACCCCGCTGCCACCGCCCAGCCACGCTCCCGGAGGGACACCCTGGTGTCTGTCACTGCCGAGTCTGTCACTGCCACTTGTCCCTCAGCTCATCACAGAAAGGGGCAGCTGCTCTCCCTCCGCTCCTCAGCTTTAGTTTCGCATCACGAGTCCCCAGTTACCCAAGGAGGAATCCTGAACCAGCTAGCAGTGAAAATCGGAAATAAATCCCTGCCTTTCAGCCTCCTAGAGCCTTCTTTCCTTAGTCATGAGAAGGATGGATTTTAGTGTACTGATTCTTAAATTTGTGAAAACTTGCGCTAAGTGCTGCTGTCGCATGTTAAGAGACTGTAAATGAAATACATAAGTTCTAAAACATCATGCAAGAAATGTGGTTTCACATCTTACAGTCAAAAATCCTACTAATGAATTAATACAAGCACACTGAGGTGTAATATTGGGAACATACCTTTAAAGTCGGAACTCCTCTCCCCCATCCCTCCCTCCCCCAAAATCAGAAAAGTAATATTAATTAAACTTAAGAAGTAATGAATGCACCATTAAAGTGTCATCAAAAAGATGCTGACCTAAGACAAAAGTTCAATGATACACAATACGGTCAAAAAAGTCTTCAATCAATAATATACAGTATGACAACTACATCTTGTAAATTATACCCAATACTGCCGGCAGTCTATCCCTCTAAAGAATATTTGCCCCCTTTCATCCCTTCCTAACAATCAGATAATAAAATACAGCACCTATAAATAAGCAAAAAAAAATTATATATATATAT
>VXBQ01008377.1:209207-232570 GCA_013400175.1 Phainopepla nitens
GAGTCTGCCACACACGCACCGCCACTAAAAATACCCTTGCCACGCCACTGAAAATGTCCTTTTGTGGAATCGTTAAGGCTGGAAAAGGCTTCTGAGAACATCAACTCCACTAAAAATGCCCTTCTGTGTAATCATTAAGGCTGGAAAATACTTCTGAGACCATCGAGCCCAATTTCCAACCAAGTGCCACCAAACTCTACTGCCAAGTGGTGCATTGACTCGTTTGAACACTTCCAGGGGTGGTGACTCCACCACTTCCCTGGTGAGAAGTTAGTATTTTTAACAAAAAATATGAATACAATTTTAGGAGATCCAGAATAAAGTGGATTGTAAACACAAAACAATTCGGATTTCTACTAGAAATGAGCCAGCCTGCCCAAATGAAGAATAAACCAGGAAAAAGCCGGACAAGCCCCTTGGTGTTCTCCTGGACAGTGAGGAGAAATGAAGATGAAACCAAGCCTGTTGTGCTGTAAGTGCTGTGAGAAAGCCCAGCCTGTGACAGGCTGCCAGTCTACGAGCTAGTCTGACTTTTGCCTCATTTTTTATTTAAAAAATCAATTTCAGAACATGAATAGTGACAAGCCAAGCAGTGCCTTTCACAGGAATGACTGCACTCCATGTGGGGGTAGAATTGCCTGGTGTGCAAGGATACCCCAAACACACCACCTCTGCCATTTAACTCAGGTCTTCCTGCCTCCTCCATCTCTGTTTAGGAGTTCCCAAAATCCTCACAAGTACAGAAAAGTTTATAGAAAATCCTTAGGGTTTGGGCTAACCGTTTCTCTATCCTGCTGTATCCATGGGAGAAGGGATGAACATCATTTAAGTCCTAATTTATAACCAAGAGGGAGCCTCGATGATTTGGGGTCAGGCCTGGGGAGAGTTTACCAAAACTTAACATTTTTCAGAGCGAAGATAAAAAAATCTTGGTTTCAGCCACAGGGAACTGCCAAGGGGCCTGCAAACCACAAGTGAAATGCTGTCCCAGCACTGATGGCTGTAAGGATTTTCTATTTTTCCTTAACTGTGCTTTGGAAGACAGCACACAATGGAAAAACATTCAGCTAAATGGAGAACACCACCTGAATACTGCTTTTGAAGCTAATGATCTTATTGACTTACTTGAAATGCAACAGAGTATTTCGGCAGTACTCGCTGACTGCACACTTTTGAAGGATTTAGGGGGTCTGTGATTTTCCCTAGGAGAATATTATTCACCTAACGGAAGCCCACGGGTGCTAACATTAATTTTCTATTACCATTAACTGCATGCATCCTGCAACATCGATTATCAGGCTCTATTTATGCCTAAAATCTCCCTGCATGGACATTGATCCAGAACATGGTGCTTCTGTAGCATTCCCCAGGTCAGGAGAGGAGGGTGGTAAGAGCTCTGTGCCTGCCTGGCATTTAAAATACCTCAGCTCCAGCAGGTACTGAACCTCGCTGAGAATCTGACCACAGCTCTACAAACATCAAACCCATGTCTGTGGAAATCCCTGGAATTCACACCCAATATATTGCTTCTGGAATCTGGTCTGGCTCCTGATTAACATAGTAATTAAATTCTTATGGTGAAGAAGAACTGGTGACAGCAGTAGAGGATTCCAGAGAGCATTCCTCTTGGGAAAGGTGTTGGCCTTGACATCCACATACCCTGCTGGTTTTCACCAGTGGAACTCAAAACATCAGAGATCTCCTGGGTGTTTTGCTGCAGCTCCCCAGACAAGCATTCATGCAACATCAAAACCAGCACAATATAGAGTTCATTGAAAAATACACTTGGAATTTAGGGTCCAAGAGTGCTGGATTACAATTCCAGAAAGTCTGTTTTCATTCCTGATGTGTCTGTAGTATCATCTCAGTAGCTGTACTGAATTTATGTGCCAGTTTCCACAGGTGAAGTGGGATAGAAATTCCTCCCTCCTGCTTTTTTTTGGTACCATTCTTAAGACATCAGAGCCTCAAACTCTGATGTGTCCTGTATGTGCTTCACTAGTGCAAAGCAAGTGATATTTATTGTATATTCTGAGAGCTCTGTGACTGGTATGAATGCAAAGCCATAGACTTGGAGAAGTCTGCAGACATGTCAAAATCCTTTGTACCCATTTATATTCTGAAATGAATTATTTCTTTGCCTGCTGAGGATATTTTCTTCAGCGTTTCTTTTTGCTGCAGGAAATAAATGCTAATGCTGAATTTCCATCTGGTGGATATAAAGGTAGATCTTGCTGTAGCAGCCACCTTTGGAAAGCGAGATTTGGGCTGAATCTGAAAGGAAAAGCATCACTGCAACAGGATTCCCAAGAGACAGCAGGACAAATTTGTCCAAATCTGTGCCCTCCCTTATCTAAAGCGACAGAAAAATTAGTATTAAAGCACAAACAGATGGTCTGAGATGTGGAACTGCTTCTGTATTAAAAACTCTTCAGTTTGGAAAATAAATGGCTGAGGGAGAGTATAAAAGAGATAAATAAAGTTAAGTGCGGCCTAGAGAAGACTGAAAGAAAGACCACCCATTTCTTATAGCATATGAACTGCAGAACAGTCAGACCCTGCTCCCCTCACAGAACACGGAACCTGTCTCTCTTCTGCAACACCCTACACATGACTTAAGAGAAATTCATGCATGACAGCTAAGAAAGTTATTGTCAAGGGGAACAAAAAACAGGTTTGTGTTTTGATTTTTCAGTGCTCAGAGCCCACAGGGCTCCAAACAGTCTTGAAACAGCTTTTGAAAGCCCTGCAGTCCCAGCAGCACATCTGAGAGCAGGCCCAGATCACTCAATGCTCAGCCCTGTGCTGCCCTCAGCCCACAGCACCCTGTCTGTAGGGTTTGATTCTGTGTGCAGCTGTCAGCACCTCCTCCCTGGGAAGGTGGGGCTGGAGGCAGCGATCACTGCACGCCCAGGCAGGGATCTCGTGATAATGAGGGAGGTGACACCTGCCACCAGCGCTCCCGCGCTCGTCTGCCCAAGTGAGAACAGCACATTTTGCTGTCAGGCCGAAGGGAACATATTTTCATAGGCATCCCTCCAACTTGTGTATAATTGCCTGCAAGTGGGAATTGGAAGAGGCCTGCGTTTGGAGAACTCAGGGCGGTGAAAAGAGGCTGCATCTGTACTGAATTCAAGGCAGTGAAATCAGTGTAAATATGATTACTTGATTTTTAAAATTTTTGTATTGTTTACTATAAACATTATTTAACTATTGTGCACAATATTTTTGAGATAGCTCATTAAACTCTGCTGCTTTTGCTTCAGCAGCTTCCCCATAAAAGCTGAGAAGGGCCAAAGTGAAAAACTACTCTTTAAATGTTAGCAGTTTGTAAAAACAAACAAGTTTAGCAATCTGGACTAATTAGGAACATTACTGGCTCCGAGTGAAGGAGCAGAATAGTATTAAATCTGGTAGCTTAACTGTACCTGTTCAATATTCATTAGCACAAATTTCTTGGAGAAAAATCTGCTGCATTAATTAGGACTTCCAATCCCAAGCACAGTTGATAATATGTTTATTCAAATCCTTATAATTCTTATGTGCTATTCCAGCCTGGTCTCTTTTTATCACTGTCTCTAGGCCAAAACATACTTCAGGGGTTCAAATGTGGAGAAGGTTCCTCCTCAAACAAGAAAGGAACTGAACAGACAAACATTTTATTTCAGTGGAACTCGATGATTTAATCATAGCAATTAAATAAATCAGAGAATTTTGGAATGGTTTGGGTTGGAAGGGACCTAAAAGCTCACCTTGTTCCACCCCCTGCTATGGCAAGGACACCTTCCACTGTCCCAGGGTGCCCTAAGCCTTGTCCAACCTGGCCTTAGACACTTCCAGGGATCTAGGGGCAGCCACAGCTTCTCTGGACATCCTGTGCCAGGGCCTGCCCACCCTCCCAGGGAACAATTCCTTCCCAATATCCCATCCATCCCTGCCCTCTGGCTGTTTAAAGCCATTCCCCCTTGTCTTGGCACTCCAGGCCCTTCTAAGAAGTCCCTCTCTGTGGCCACATCTGACTTCAGGGTTATTGGTTTTCTGTCCTTCAGGACTCCACAAGCTTCCCAGAAACACAGCACAAACTCTGTGCCTATTTTCAGAGCTTGGTGACTCAAGGCCTAAAAGAAAATCTTCTTTTTCTTCTGATGCAGGAAAATGACACAGTGGAAGCAGGGCAATTCTGAAGGCATTTAGTAAAGGACATTTCCAAGTACCCCCACCCAGCGACCCAGGGACAACACCCACCACACACCCGACACGTGTCTGTGCGTGTGCACATGTGAGTCAGACAGAGCAGCCTGGTCTGCTGCAGTGGGTTTATAAATATTCATCAGTGGACATCTCCACATCCACGCCCACCCCAAAAGCCAGACTTTCTGTTTAAAAGCACTACTTACATCAATATGTGAGTATTGCTGCTCCTCAGGGATGACTTAAAATTAGTCTGGAGCATTAGCACTGTGTTAGTGAGAACCTCCTTGCTGTCAAAGCTGCTTGTTTTGCACAACCACCCCATACAGTCTGCTGAGGCAGAGCAGCACCTGCCAAAGCCCAGCCAACACATCCCTCAGGAGCAGGGCTCCCGGGGAGGTCACGCACCTGTAGTTGTGGAACCAGTTGATGACGGTGCTGGTTTTCAAGTTGAGCTGCGTGGCGAGTTCCTCAATGGTTTTTGGTGATGGGTATGGCTTTTGCTGGTAGGCTCGTTTGAGAGCTTCTTTCTCCTCTGGTGCCAGCACCACCCGGGGCTTCTTGAGCTGGTGCTGGGGCTGGGGGCTGGCTCCCTGGCTGTAGTCGATGCCGGCGCTCGAGGACTCGCAGGACTGGCTGTCGCTGACGGAGCTGTGCCGCCGCTTCATGTAGGCTGCAAGAGAAGCACACTGGATCAGCCCTGGCTGAATACAAATGCAGAATCAATGGATGCACGAGCTGAGGGATAAACATGGAGATGGCAGGTGAGAGATGCAGGGATGGGCTGCTGGGAGGGGACGGGAAGGATGGGGCGCCACCAGAGACCAAATGTGGGGAGGATGCAAGAGGTAGTGATGCCTGGAAAGGCAGACCTGGACACAGAGACTGGGTAGAATAAAAGGATAAAAGAGATTTATTGAAAGGATCCAGATTTTGAGCAGTGCAGGAACCCCTTGGGCCTACATCCAAGTCAAACCCACAAATGGGCACAAAATGGATGCTTGGTCACGAGACCACACACCTTCATAGGTTTTGGCCCATCAGCACATTGGAGTTCATTGTCCAATTACAGCTTCAGGTTATGAAGCTCCATCCTCCTTGTTTCCTCTCTTCCTTCACTGTTGTTTGCACTCTTGGGCCTAAAATTTGTCCTTGGTGCCAAGCTAGAAAGGAATTGTTTTGTCTCCCTACTCTGTGCAGAGAGCTTCCCAACCTTCAAATGAAGCCCAGAGCTACACACTAAACCAGTACAGAATCTGAAAAATATAAAAGCTAAAACTTAAGGCATTAGCAGAAAGAGAAGAAAAGAGGGTAAATCAGCTGGAAACCTGCTAGAATTTTCTGTCTTTACAATGAACGTGGGACACGAATGACAGGGTTCAGCTCACAGGACTCATTTCAGATTCACTCCTTCAAGAGGAGTGAACTCCCACGTAAGGCCCTGATTGGGACAGCTGTGCTTCATTGTGACTGAAAGGAGTTTGGTGGTTAAAACACTTCAGGTGTACACGGAGGTGTCTCTGACATGAAGGAAAACATGACTGTGAAGTGGAGCTGCAGCATTCCCAGCCTTCCCGAGCCATCCCCAACACACGATGGCGCCTGGAGCCCGGAGATGCCAGGGATGGGCTGAACAACCCACCAGGCATTTGCTGCCTGTCCCTACAGCTCTCTGCTGTGGCAGTGACAGGTTATGAAAGAAAACCAGCCCCCAGCACAAAGCTCCTTCCAAAACACAGACACTTTTAAGAAAGCTCTCCCTGCACTGATGGGCTCAGTGAGGCTGATGGCAGGAGCTTGTGATCCTGCCACTGACCTTCCTCCCTGACTGGGAGTGAATTATCCTGGCAAATTCCACAAGGAAGGAGTCCCAGCAAAGGCTGTCACTGACTTGATTGATTTACACTGGGCATGGAGAGGTGGGATTTACTGCACCTGGCAGTATCATGCACAAGCATTGCTAATGAGGGGACTGAAAACAGCAAATATAGATGAATCTTGTCAATAAAATATTTAACAGCCTCTTAAATACCTTCCAGATATTTAAGAGTTTACGTATTCAAGAGCTACAATTTGATAACCTCAGGTATTAAATTCCAGATTACACCAGCCTGACATCAATCCAGGAGGCTTTAAATCTCCAGGAGCCAGGAGCTCTGGTCAGAGCCAGGGACACTGTGGGGCCAGTCACACTGGCTGGCAACCAAATTCTTCAAAAATTCAATTTTTCTCTCCCCACAGCTCTGCCTTCAGGCTGAGGCTGCACAATGAATGAAAATTCAGTGCAATCAAATAAACTGCAGTGTTCAAACCCCAGCCAATGTCTCCTGGCAGGGCTCCCTCCAGGACTGGCTGGGTTTTCTGGCTCCAGTGGGTTCCAGCACCCTACCTTCTCCACGGTGCCTCCAGTGGGACCTTTGCCACTGTGGCTTGACCATCTTGGAAGTGAATTCTGAAGACACTCTGTAACCTTTGGGGGTATCTGCATGGTCCACATTTTGTTTTTCCTGAATATGACAGATTACCTGTGAATTGCCTACTGTGTAAGATCACTGATATGGAACACAACGTGAGTTGCTCGTGATCCATCACTCTGACGTGATACAGTCCTGCACATGTTTGAAATAACCATAAAAAACAAAGTGTTTTTTTAAGAAAATAAATTTCCTTTAAAAATCCACTCAGTTAAGTTGTTCCAACCAGATGTGAAGCTGCAAAAAATCTGCATTATTTCAAGGTGACCCATTTGCCTTATTTTTGCAGCCTTCAAGGAACGGTTACAACCTTCAACCATGGAATTAATCACTCCAGCAAGATAATCTCATATTTCTATGTAGTGTTTAATCTCAAAACTCCTTCCTGGGTGTTATTTGCAACTTTCGACATGCAAACTACAGGCAAGGCTCCCTTGTTTCCTTGCACAGTAGAACCAAGAGGCTGGAGGACAACATCCATCACCTCAGCAAAGGCAGCAGCTTCAAGGAGGCCCTGAGACAAAACAGAACCTGGCATGGGAGATGTGAAAGGTGCTCAGACCACCTTCAACTGGAGTTTCTGGAATTTAGTCAGGTGCCTGAGTCAGCACGAGACATGCAGGGATCAGGATGGGCTGGATCTCCCTTTGACTACTCTCCAAAGGATGGGATTTCTGGCAGGGCAGAGCTCCTGTCTTAAACAGCAAAGGACAACCTGGAGCTGTGGGAGCTTGGGAAAAATGTCATTCCTTCCTCTGCTCCTGTAACCTCACACTGGGATCATAAAAGGTGCACTGGCTGAGTTGGGCTGCTCTCATGTGAATGGAACAAATTATATAAAAGCACATATTCCATTAAAATACAAATAAAGAGGAGGATGTCCCACTGCTCTGTCAGAGCAATTGTTTTCTGGAGGATAATCTATTATCAGGACAAATTTCCACTGGGCCAAAGGCAGAACTAGGACTCAGACTTCAGGCTTTAATGCTGTTCTCTGGAAACTTAGAGAACATTTTTAAAAGCTTTTCCATTTTAATTTTTATTTTTAAACATATGTGCTGCGTGCAGACAACGCAAGGAGATCATTCAGCACATCTGCAGTGACAGCAAGGCTCAAACTGGAATCCAAGTTGCAAACACACTTGATTTTTGTCTGTGACCAGTCTCCACTTCTCAGGAGGAAAAAAAGGAAACCCAGCTGTAGTTTGGGCAAAGGTCTGGATCTGGGTCTGACTGAGTTACATTTTTCCCCCCAGCATTCATGTGTCCCTCTGGGAAGAGTCTCCAGCACGTGCCCAGCTATGGATGCCACAGACACCACTGCACAGCTGCCCACTGAGATAAAACAGAGCCCTTTTTAATATAATTTTTATCTTATGTGGTATTGAACAAGATTATTAAAAAGTGAAATAATGGGGAAATAAAGGGAATTCAATTTTCTTCTGACAGCAGTGCTGTTCTGTGAGGAGTGTGATGCTCCAGCAGCCCAACACCTCGGAGGTTATGAGAGGAATGAACTCTTCCAAGGCAGGAAAGGTGTGCAGAATGTCTCAGCCTGGTGAGCATGAACCCCCAGCTCCCTCCAAAGAGCTTGGTTAATGTACATTGCAAATTTTCAGAACCTCTTAAAAGGGACATTTATAGCACAAACTTCAGAGTGGTGGAACAGAAAAAAAAAGAGATTTGCAGCTCACCCTTATCATAATTATTAATTTACTTCCTTAATAAAATGTGGCAGAGAAATAATTGATAATAATGTTTAACTGGAGGCAGAACCAGTCGCATTGTTCTTTAACTGACATTAGCTGAAGGGAAAGTTAAATTCTTAATGTGGCTCTGGAGCAATTTAAAAGGTTAAATCACAGGATTCTTACCTGCATGAAAGGATTTTGCAGAAAATACAGGGTTGAATTCACTTTAGACTGCTCTGCTCTGAGGACAGCACTTGCACAGTTCAGGAGCTCAGTGCAGAGTCTCAATGATTTATGGCCTTATCTCTATTCAGATGCCATCTACAGACCATATGTATTGCTCACTATTTGATAAGAATCTAGTTTAGCAAATAGTTTTGAAAGGATATTGTCAGTACTACTTTTAAATTATTTTTATTTTATTTTGCTGCATTATGGGCAATATTCTCTGTGAGGCTATAAAAATCCAGCTAGTTGACAATTTTATTCCTGCCATGTTTCTAATACAGCAAACCCCCTCATGATTCCCTTTGGTTTACAGTTGTAAGTGGGAAACCCAAGTGGATTTTACTCCCCATGGAAGATCATACACAATTTGTGCTAAGATACTGCACTGCTTTATATTATACTGGTTACTGTGACAGGGGTTTGAATTTCTTCTTAAAAGCCTGCAAGACTATAATTTTCCCAGAAGCTCCCTCACTGCAATTTTAAATATAATCACCAAGTTCTTGATCAAATGTGTAAATGCTTTCAGAACATCAGTCAACAGCAGAGCTTTCAGTGTACACGATTAATGATGTCTGTGCTAATATCATTAAGGGGTAGCTCCAGAGATGTATATATCATTAATTAGTTCACTGCTGATAATGGCAGCCCACGAGTCTCTTGTAAAATCACATGAACATACTAAAAACAGGGCTCTGAATAACCACTGGGTTTTAGTGATGAATTTAAAACGGAGAGAGTTGGGTAAATCTGCAGGATGTACTCCCTACTAAGATACCCAGTAACAACTCAGACCACTCACAGGTCCATCCCCACCACCCTGTTTTATGTGAGCATAACACACAAATTTTATTGCATTAACATAATCCCCTTCCCCCTCCGTATAAAGGCTACAAATATCATTATTCTGCTATAGCCTTTTATAAAGGCTGCATTTTTCTCTCCTCCCAGCAACCATCAGTGCAGGACTGGCAAAGAGCTTTCCCAGGAATCAATGCACAGTTCTTCCACCCCAACATCTGTGACCAGCTGCAGCCCTATTAACCAATAACCCAAAGCCAGCTCCCAAACTCACATTTCTCATTTGGTAAGGCAAGTTACCAGCGATACACCAGGGCCTCAGTAATTAATCTACAGGAGAAAACAGCAATGATACCCCAGCAGCTGGTGAATATTTAGGGTTTGGGGTTGTGTGTTTGTTTTCTTTTTATTTTGAGATGTATCTGCTCGAGCAAGCATCAGATAAAAGCTCCAAAAATGCTCCTTGTGAAGTCCCTTTGCATAACCCCCATTAACACTGGATCAATGCTGCCTCTCCACTATTTATGGAGGGTTATAAAAGCCAGGCTGATCAGGGCAGAGAGGAAGGCGTGAGTCAGCACTCTGCTCCCGTTACCTTTTTTCTCCATGCGCTTCATATCCATCAGCTTCTCCACGTTGTTGGGGTCGTTGAGCCACAGCTGCATGCGGACAAAGGGCTCCCTTCCCTTCAGACTCAGCTTGTGCCAGGGCTTGGGGCGAGCCAGCAGGTCTGAGACAGAGCCTTGTGTCAGCCCCAGGATTGTCTCCCCGAACAAACGCTGACCTAATGTGAAATTGAGAAGCGCATGAATTCGCTCAGCCGAGACACGGCAAAGAACACGAGATCATTCCTCAATTATTCTTACTTCAGAAATGCTTCAAAACCCAGAAGAAACATTTAGGAGAATAAATGCACTGCCCCCCACTAGAAGGGTAAATATTGAGCTTTAGTTTAATCCTCAGGATCTGCCTGGGATAAAGGGAGGAGTTTGACACATTTGGGGAGCGGGACCTTACAGTGAAACAGTGTGCAAAAAATTAAAATTAGGAGAGGAAAAATAAACTGAACTTCTAGCTAAGCAGGCAACTAGTGAGAGCAGTGAGGCTACTTAGCTCTTATGCAGGAGGGCAGTGCCACAGCTTTGTTCCAAAAGGGCAATCCAAACATTTCCAGCAATCAGTGAACCAAGAGCAATGCAATCTCCTCCTTCAGCACTGGCCATATAAATGTCCTCACAGAAACATGCATGGAATTTCTGTGCCGTACTATCTGTGGGGATCTAACTGTGTCTTACTCACTAGAGATACTCAGAATTTGCAATATAATTTTTGTTTTACAATCTCTACAGTATTTCTAGTTAGGAATACTTAATTTTAGTTCTCTTACAAAATGCTGTCACCTGCAGGGTAAAATCTGCAAATGCTTTACCAGTGTACAGTGTTCATACGTGCATTACTGACAATGATTTTATATGGGAAAGGTCTAACTTATAAAAAACTGGGGAAAAATGCCTGTGCAGCTCAAACCCAACCACACAGCTGGTTTTCTAACCCCTTCTCTTCATTGTTCTTCCTCAGCTGAACTGCCTTGATACCAACTCCTGCTGCAGGAGAGAGCCTGGAGTCACCTGAGTCATCAGGATTGAAGTTACAAGTGCTGCTGTCATGGGGTTTCAAGGTAACCCAACGATCTTTCCATAACCCCCAGATTTGGGCCTCAGGGTCTTGTGTCTGATCTGCAGCTTTTGAGTGCCCTCACTAACACACAACAGAACCTTCTCCCTCCACATCCCAGCACTTGTAGCCAGTGACAGTGATCTGTAAAAAACAGATCCCTAAGGGACAATGGGGATGAGTGGGGGCTTCTGACCCCACAGCTCTGCAGGACAAGCCCAAGCCTTCAAAAGCACCACCAGCTCTTGCCTTCCCAGCCTTCCCTGATCCTGACACAGACAGCTCATGGCAAAGATCTGCTCTATAGACCCAAGATTCCCCTCCTTCTCTTCAAAAACATCCCAAGATTTTTGCCCTGGTGAGATTTTTTGCCTGTATGGAGAGAGGAGAGAATATGGGACCAGTCAGAAGCTGCAGAACATCCCACTCAGATGTGTGGGGCAGGTGGATCTGCAAAGCTTTCAGAGGAAGCAGCTGAGATAATGAGAGGCAGAGAGGAGAAAGGAGAACAGGGCTTAATATGACACTCTGCTAATAAGCTCTAAAACTAACCCTGGAAACAGGTCTTACAGACTGAACAGAAACCTACAGTCAGAATTCACTCAAGTTCCTGACTAATAAGTGATTTTCCACTACCCTCAGTATCAGGAAAATCAGACAAAAGAGGTAATTCAGGGGCAATTTTATCAATTTTATCTTTATGTTTTCATCACATGTATTCCTGGGGTAACCTGCTCCCTGTTTGTATTTAAAAACATCAGCAAAGCCTCATCCATTTCCCTGTAAACCTGCCAGCTACTAGCAAGATAACACAGCTACTTTAAAAATCTGTTATTGTGTTGCCACATGAACAGGAATACGGGCACAGATTTGCAAAAGGGTTGGGAATGAGCAGTGCTGGCAGTGCTGCTGAAGGAAATGAACCTCAAACTACAGCCTAAAAATTAAAAATGCAAATGTGGAAGGAGGTAACATCATGTTCTCTAGGTGTTAAGAACAAAGCTAAAGATGTTTGTGTTGTTTATTTTCTGTCAGGATATGGCAGGACAGGAGAAAACACCTGAAAGACTCCCAAGCTAAGGGGGAAGGTGTCAGAAATCATCCTCAGGAGGTAGCAGGTGTATCACGCTCCATCTTCATCAGAGCACTATTAATAACAGGAATATTTTTAAGCACAGGTTTCCTAAAACTCCTTCCCATCTTTCATGCCCATTCCACTGATGTAGATCCTAATGGACAAAACTGTGCTGGTTTCATGGATAGTCTTGACTGTTCCTACAAAATGCCCAATATCCTCAAACAGCTGAGTGCATCTGCTTCCCTCTGTGAGCCCAGCAGGGATTCACTGAGGATACTCTGACTTTTGGGGCTCAAAACATCAGCAGCACCTCAGTGTGGACAGCATTGTGTGCTGAAGCCACAGAACCTTCAGAGAATGGTTTGGGTTGGAAGGGACCTTAAAGATCACCCAGATCCAACTCCTAGTGAAAGGAACACCTTCCACTGTCCCAGGCTGCTCCAAGCCCTGTCCAACCTGGCCTTGGGCACTTCCAGGGATGGGGCAGCCACAGGGCAACCTGTGCTGGGACCTCCCCACCCTCACAGGGAAGAATTCCTTCCTAACATCCCATCTGAACCTACTCTGTTTCACTTTGAAGCCATTCCCACGAGTGGTGACGGGAGGAGAGACCCGCCCAGCTCAGTCTGAATTGTTTTGTACAGCTGTGGTCTTTACTGGCTGGTGACACTGGGACACCTCAGCCACCACCAGTTGCCTATGACAGGTTCACGAGGCCCAGTGGCCTAAACCAGAGAAACCTGTGCACCAGAAAACCTGGTGCACTAGCACACTGAGGGCACAAAAGGAGACATTGAAACTGGTTCCACACCTAATGCAGAGTTTGGGGCACATTTCCTGGCTCTTCTGCTGCTTTTTAGGCTTGTCAGCCACACTGTAGGAAAACAAAAATCATGGGAAATAAAAAAGACTAAGTAAAAATGGCATCAAAGCAAATGTAAACAAAAATACTTTTTTTTTTTTTTTTTTCAAACCTCTCTGAACACCAGAGCAGGTATAGCAAGCACTCAATAGCATTTGCCCAAAAACCAGGGGCTTGGATCTGCAAACCCTTACCATGATTTGGGGCTTTATCTCTACATTATCTCCACTGAACAAGCAACCACCATCTGCCCAAGCCAAATGCACGGAATTCTGCTGGGCTCAGTGGAACACAATCTCATTCAGAGTATGTCAGTTATCAGTGTTTTTTCCCCCAAATTATGTCAAATGAGAACTTGGGACCTCCCCCATCCCAGTATTTTTCTCCCTTAAATTTTTTTTTAAGACAATAACATGTTATTCTGTGTCTAGATGAAAAAGGCTTCCTCATATACTAATATAGAGGAGTTCTTACTTTTACAATGATCATGATCAGATGATATGGATAAAATTCTTCTCACATAAGTAACATCTTCAGTCTAAACCTAAAGTTTTGGTCCTATTTGTAGTGAAGGAAGAGAAACTGGTACTTCTGGAGAGCACCAGACATTGCCCTGAACACCTAATGCTAAGACCCAGAAACAGGAGCAGGTAACACTGGGACAGCCTTACTGCCCTCCTGCCTGAGCCCTCAGAGGATCCCATAAACATTTCCCAAAGCCTTGTGAGGAAAGCAAGGGTTGAAGACATGAAGAACCAGTGATTTAGAGGCACAGTTACAGTATTAATGTGGACTTCCCATATTCACATCAGGTTATTCCCTATGACTATTCCAAACAGTCCTGACACTGAATCCAACCCATGTGCAGGCAAAAGCAGCCTCAGCTTTGCACATCTCTAAGCAAAATATCTGAGTGGTCCTGTACACTTATCTCAGGCTCATCTTAACCTCAGCTGAGTCTGGATTTTCCCTCCCAGCTCTGCAGGGACACTGTGCTCCTGCTTGTGGTGCAGCTCCCTCTCCAACCATGCTGGGCTCCTCTACTTCACCCAAAATGGGCCTGGAATTTGCAAGTGTGGGGGAAACAGCCTTTCCAAAGGGGAGATCTCACTGGCTCTGGGGTTCTGGGAGTCCTGACAGCCTGCAGGACTCTGCTTTGGGAAGTGGGAGCAGCGCCTGGCTGCTGAGCCAGGAGCAGAGCTTAGGAAGAGCAAGGGTGTGATAACATTTGGAGTGTGACAATCTGAAAGGAGTTTTCCACCACTTTAAAAAGATTATGTATCTTTTTAGCAAATTAAAGCTTAGGCCAGAGTCACACCCAGGCATTCTCATACACATCTACTGCAGCTAACAATAAGAGCAAGAACACTTACACAGGATTTTGGTCAAGAAATGAGAATAAAGCCATTTACCAAGATTGTTGTCCGTGAGCACTTCCTTGACCCTCTTGGTGATGCCATAGGTGTCCAGCTCAGGGGACATGGCCACCAGCTCTTGGATGCTGAGTGCTGAGTGGCCTGAGAGTGGCAGAGGGGTTGTGGATTGGGATTCAGATGCAGGTGGCTCGCTGGGTTCCTGGGATTTGCCATCCTTACTCGTCTCTATGGTGGGACAGGGCTGCTGTACCAACTCAGTCAGGCTTTTCACTGATTCACTGGAACTCATGGGAGATTCAGGAGCAGGACTGCAACTGGCAGAAGTCTTTGGAGTACTTTCTGTAATTAAAAAAAAAGAGAAAAAAAGTCCCCACTTTAGCATAACTGTAATGTTTTGATTGCAGGATATTTAACTTTCCTCCTCATTTATATTCTACCTACTTAAAGAAATGCCTAAGTATGCAAAACGCTACTTGCTATGACTTGGGTACTAAAAAGCCTCTTTTTAAAAACAAGAATTATTTTCTAATTTTATCTTGAGTCGTCTCTGATTTCTTATAAAGACAAGATGTACAAATACAAATAAAAATCAGGGAAAACTGAAGTGCAATAGTCTGTAAGTTTGCACGCTATTTCCTTGGTCAGGAAATCTCAGTTTTGCTTGCCACAACATTTTTATGTAAGGATGGTTTTAAAGCTACCATTCTAGACTGGTTTAAATCTCTTTCTGTGACTTGTAAGAAACTCACTCAGCCACTATTTTGTTCTGAGGGATTTTCTACAACTGATACAACTCTCTCTATCTTGAGAGGGTTATTGATTTAATTTTGTTATCACACACATCACATTTTTGCAATTCTCTTTGTCCAGAAATAACAAGATTAAAATACAGTTGGTAATTATGTTGTATTAATTAAAGTGTTTGAAAATCCAACATAAAGATAGCAAGTGGATCAGGAGACACCCAAATCTGTTATTGTGACACTTGGTTTAAAAGAAAGCTTTCCCAATCTGTTAATTTGCCAACAACAATAGGTTCTGTACAAAATGTTGTTTTCCCCCAATAAATTTATCTCTCACAGAACGTACTGACTGAGCTTATTCAGAGATTCCAGACATCTGAGGGTACAGGCTGAGCCTTTTTTAAAGCAACAACACATAGACAACGTGGTTTACAAGAATAATTCAGGAGATAAGGAGCACAGGCGATTTCTCCATACGGTTTTTCCCATTTCTGTGGGGCTGCTTCCTCCTTGCTGTCTCCCACCCATCACTTGCCAGGGTTAATGAGATGGATTCCTCACACATCCAGGGATCTGGCTCCAGCTGTCTGGAGGAAGCTGACAGAGCTCTCTGCTGCACAGAGAGGAGGCCAGACCCCATCCAAACCCAGTCCCTCCAAGAGAGCTCAGAGTTTTCTGAGCCCTGTGGTGCCACCACAGAGGATTCTCAGGTCCCATCAGGCAATGGCTGCCAGCAAACCTCACAGCTTTTTGAGTTTGTTATCCAGAATATTGTCAGATCATTCCAGAGCATGCAGCCTGTGGAGTGTGGAAACATATCCCAAATGCTGAAGGAAAATATTACCACAGGAAAAGTCAGGCCCAAATGGAGCAGAGTGCAGAGGATAATGGTGTTTGTTGTTCAGGGTCCTGGGAGCTTTCCCATGCTGCATTCAAGAGCTTCCCTAACACACTCACTTGAAGTTGCCCTCTCAAACATAAAAATCTGCTTTTTTTCCTTAGTGCTTTATGTTAGATGCAAAAGACGCAGACAGAAAGGGAAGTGAGGTAAATCTTTAAGGTAAAGGGGATCCTACAAATCCTGTTTCTTTTCTCTGCCCACCCTAGGGCATCATACAATGAAACAGAAACCCTGGGAAATGTTATTTCTGTATCAGGAGCAGCAAAGGAATCGTACTGTAAATTTGCCCTGATTCACCCATGCGAGGGACCAATTTGGCAGATCATCCATCTTGTTCACTGTACACTGTCAGGGATGGCATGAATTCCCTACATGATAAACAGATTTCTTCTCAGGTCTGTGTCCTTTAACCCACAGCAAGGTCAAAATTATGGCTGCCTAGCTAATAAACTGCACAGCACTCGTTCAACTTCCCTCTAATTTTGTCCCTTGTGCCAGCTTATACAAATCTTACTGAATAACTAGAGCAGCTGCAAATTTCCTATACAATTCCTCATCTGTGCACAGTGAGCCACACGGAGCACAGGGGAAAAAAAAGACAAAATAATAAAAAACCTCCACCAAAAATCAAACCAAACCCAACCACACAGGACTAAGCAAAAGCATTTCCTAATGCCTCCTTCTCTTTCTCCCTCTCCTTTCCCTGCCCAGCCTAATTATGAACACAACAAAGGTAATCTGTGTTATCATCTATCACTGAGATGCTCTCTGTTGCTCACATATTAGCTTATTTATTTTTTATATCACTTACCAAGAGCTTACTTGAATTTCATTTTTAAGACCAATCTGCTGCTCATTTACTCCAAAAGGTGGGATTATCTGAATCTAATTTTGGAAGGCAGTACAGATGACAAACTGCTTTTTTTCCCCACCAAAAGGCAAGTGTACAGTGATTTCAGGCGAGGCATTATGTACATGTACTACAAATAACTCAAAACATGTTCCCCATTCATTTTTAGCATTTTTCCCTTCTGGAAAAACATTTTCGAGATCACATAAATATCTGAGGAAAAGATCCATTATTTGGGAAAGTAAATTCAATAATCAAATAATGCAAATATATCCTATTAATCTACTTAAAAAATTAAAAAGAGATTTAGAGTACAAGTGACTGCTGACAGAACAAAGGGGGAAATTGACTGTATTCACTATTCCAGATTTAACTGTCAATCCACAGCCATTTCACATGTTTTATGAAATAATTTGTCTGTATTCATTTCTCTCAAGTTCCTCACAAGACAAAGACACAAATTAAGGCTATCTGAAAAATATACATTAAGATTTCCAAAGCAGCAACTGAACATTTCCAATGAAAACAATACATTGAATGCTTATTTCTTTAAAAACTGCTCTGCTTTTTTAACCCCAGACTGCTCTGAAGAATAACACTAACTTAGAGCAATCCAGCTTCTTAAAAGTAATATTCACTGGATGTTTTCACATTTGTGTTTAAGGAGGAAAGGACCATTTTGTCAATATAAATATAAAACTGCATTACAGAACAACCTGCAAACTCCATGTGCACCATTTATTGATGAAATTACTTCAATAAATTTCAGGTAAACTTTGCTACACCAAAGGGGTTTGCTTTCCAACAGCCTGCATCCAATTTAAGATGTGAAGTAAAAGCTCCAAAGCTTCAAAAATGAGGTGCTGGAAGAGCTGGGGAGAGCAAGAACATCACCAGTGAAAAGGTTACTGCAGAACCTGGGAAATTTTTAAATTTCAGGTAGCCAAAGACATCAGTAGTGCCCTGAGCTTTACAGAGGCTGGGGGAAACAGGGTGAACCAAAAAATGACTTTATGGGGAGATGGTGACCATTAGACCCCGCATGTGATGAAGACACAGCTTAACATGAGTTTTAAATGATAAAAAAACACATGTAACTTCTGCACAATTACAGATTAGCGTTGACAAATGCCATTAAAGATGTAAAGACAGCAGCATAACTTCACTTAAATCATCCAAACTTTTGAAGATGTAAGTAAAACTGAGTCATGAAAGGGCAAAGGTTCCACCAGCACTTTTTACATTATTAATTCAAAATATAGTCTGGGGTATAAGGAAATTAAGCCCCTCCAAGTGATTTTAAGGAGCACATTCAAATATGCAGCATGGGAAAAAATAATCAAAAATGTAAATCAAGTACTAGAAGTGATGTCTGCAGAAATGCACCAGCAAGCTGAAATGTTTGGCAAGTGGAATTGGGCCCCATCCATGGCCAAGACATGAAGAGAAGCAAAGAGCAACAGTGGCTATTTCACAGCTGGTAACAGCTCAGAGACAGTGATGCCCCTGCACTGAAGGGCAGCTTCCAGGCTTTGGAGGCAAATGTGTCTCCAGAAAGACAAATACACCTGATTCAGTGTGCCAGCACAGATATCCCTGCCTGGGACACATCACTCCAGGAAGAGCACATGGGACTTATTCTTAAGTCAGGAAATTTTTCCTTTCTGTTTTTTCCTGCAATACGAGAGAGGGATGCACAGTCTAAAATGAAGATGTATAAATGAGTGGAAACAAAGTCAATGTTACACAAATATCTCCTGTTTTCTTTTAAAATACCATTTTCTCAATATAAAATTGGTGCTTGAGTGACCATCTAACTGCAACAAAACCCCAAACCATCATCACAGCCTGCCCTTTCCCTCCCCACTCCTGGTAAGAAACTAAACTGACTTTTCAAACAACTCAGCAAATAGGTCTGGGGTAAGAGTATTTTACAAATCTGGTTGAGGACCATAACAAACTAACCCTGCCTTAATTACACAAACACAGAAAATCTTTTGTGGGCTTGCATTCCTTGGCACAATGGATGAATCCAAATGTTGCTCTGGTCCCATCCATTCCCTACACCTTCCCCATAGCATCTGCCATGACAGTGTTTTGGAAAATGTCAGGAAGTCTGAAGTCAGAGTTCTGGTCTCAGTTCATTGATTACAGGTGGTTTTCCTGAACTCTGGATTTCCTTATTCTTCTCCAAGACTTCCCACTCCATGCTGAGGTCAGGTCCCCAGTACTGGATCCTGGGACCTCAGCTGCTTGACTATCCCACTGATAGCCTGAAAACACTTCCCCCAGCACAAGCTCAGCCTGGCACCTCCCTCTGCAAGGTGTGCTCTGTTCTGCCATGGTCATGTGGCAGAGCCCCTGCAGTGTGTAAGGAATCCCAGGCTGGACACGGCTCCTGAGCATCAGCAGGTCTGCAGGAACTCAGCAGTCAGGGACATGTGGAGCTGCAGGGCACTGCTCAAGAGGGACCATTTCTGTGATGTCCAGGAACTCTTCCCAAGTCCACAGGACGCATCCAGCAGGCCCCTCCGTGCTGGAGCACAGCTCAGATCCACAGCACTCTTCAGCTGGAGGCTCCTTCTGAAGCTCAGGACGTCTCAGATGCAAAGACCTGCAGGTGCCACCTGCTCCAAGCTCCCCAGAAGATGTGAGACATCTACAGGACCTGACACCAGTGCTGGATGTATCCCTCCAAGGAGGCATTCAGATGACAGAGCAGTGTTGAGACACAGATAAGGTTTCACCAGTCCCAGAGGCATCACGTCTGCCAGCACGGACACATTCCTCCACTGCAGCTTCTCCTTTGCATTTTGAGAGCTGCAGGTTTGCTGCTTTTGCTCAGACCCTGCCTCGCCTCCGACAGCAAACTGACTTTGCATCCACTCGTAAATCCAAAATTCAGAGATTTGAACAAGAGCATCTGAATCTGGGAGCGTAAACCACAAGGCCACTCTCAGTCTCTCCTCCCAGCACACCTGCCCATCCTCAGAGGCACCCTGTACTCCTGCAGCTGCTGGGAGAGGAACCTGTCCAGCCCTTGCTGCTAACACACGCTTAGCTAATCAGCTGCAGAAGGACTCACGGGGAAGGAGGTACAGAACATGGCGAAGTTGAGGAAGACCATGCAAAACACAGAAGGTATTCAGGGGCCTCTAAAAGGATTATGAAAAATATTATATTCTAAAGACAGCAGGCAGGTAACAGCTGCCTAAAGTTTCAGAGGGAAGTGGATTGAAAAAACAGATCCACTATAATTTTCAGAGACAAATCTCTGTAGTTTATCTGATCCACTATTTAAATTTCAATACACAGTCCTCTATCTGCAGTAATAATAACCTAAATTCCATTTAGTGTTCATTTGAGCAGTCAGGATAAAGTCATTTCTTATTATCTCCCCACTGTGTAAAAAACAGCTTGAAGGTAGGAAGTCAGCAAGCATTTTCACCAAAAAGTAATTATTGTAAGTGACATTTTTACTGCTGGCATGCCATAAGGCGAACTGCGCATTTGGAAGGACAAGTTGCTAAAACAAAATGACAGGGTACTCTGTGACATTCCGAGGAGAACCCAAACATGATTTCACTGGTGCTTGCTTTGATGCACCACTTTTCCCACTGTCCAGAGCTCAGGCTGCAGCTTTTGAAGCTCAGGCTGCCCAAGTTGCTTCCTGAGGAACTGGGGGAACGGGCCCATCCCGTGGGAGCATCCTGGGCTCTGCTCGCTCCCAGATCACCACATCAGTGGGCATGATGAAAGCAGATAAATGTGGACAGGAGATTTCTCAGTAACCTCTTAAAAGAGCATTTGCTACTTCAGGGCTGCATTTACCTCCTCGTGCAGATGAGTTAATGGACAACAACAGGCCTGGCAGGTTGCCTGAGATCAAAATGTCTCACACTGGGACTGGATTAGTTTCTGTTTCCCTGATGATGAGGCTGTCCATTCTATCCAATTTGTAGACCAAAACCTGGTGAATGCTGCCCTGAGAATCAGGGCCCAATCACACACAGCTGATCAACAACCCCAGGACAACTCAGCTTCCCAGACTGTGAAAATTTCAGGGAGAGATTGCTTCCCTCCAACCTTCTATTTGATTTTACCTTTAGCTATGGCTGCCTTCACAGGGTCTTATCAGAGAATCACAGAATGATCTGGGTTGGGAGGGACCTGAAATCTCATCTGGTTCCACCCCTGCCATGGGCAGCGACACCTTCCCCTATCCCAGGTTGCTCCAAGCCCTGTCCAACCTGGCCTTGGACACTTCCAGGGATGAGAAGAAATTAGCACTTTAAAGTTAATCTTTTAAAGCACCATAATAGCAACTCTCCTCACTAACAGTGGGTGCAGCACAAGCCTGAACTACATAATAAAGCTGAGCAGCACTCGTGGGAGAACACTGCAACACATCCCTCTTCTGACTAATTAAAGAAAATACGCGTGAAAGCGCCTTCTCCCAGGTAGTGCTTTTGCTGGATTTACTCCGAGTGAGTGAACCTTGCCTAGTCACAATTTGCAAATTAATGTGGCTCCTGAAAATATGATCCTCCCTACAGTTATAAACTCCCCCAGTTCTGTGTAGGGAGTGCACAAAACTCCTGCAGTTTGCATCTATAATGATGTCAGATACGTAGGTACGTGCAGCTCGAGTTGTGAGCGCTCGCTGGAGTTGCCACCACTCTGACTGTGGAGAATTTGTTTGTTTGCTTCATAAATGTTGTAACTTTGGGGAAAATGTTATTTTGGGTCTTGGCTCAGAAGGAAATTTTATGTGGAAGGGGGGAGGGATCAAAGGAAAAACCCCTTTAGGAAAGCATGCAGATGTATGTGTGTCTGCACGGAAAGGGGAGGAACCAGCTTTGGTTAACTCTGCAATATAAAAATAATGGCAATATAAAAATAAAGGTTCCCACTCTGCATATATGTTTAGTGTCAGAAGCACATAAAACTGAATGATCAGGGTAGATGTTAAAATTACCTGAAAAAAGCTGCTTTTGAGTACTGCTGAAGGATCACACGGTGCTGCAATTAAAGTTGTACTTTCAATAATTGTTTTAGCTTTGTGCCTCTATTTAAAAAATGTGTTTGCAGCTCTGGAAAGCAGAAGGAGCTGGAGAAACCAGAGGAAGTTGAGAAAAGAGCAAGTGAGATGGGAGCTGGTGATAGACTCGAGACATTTACAGCTGGATGTTTGAAAGTACTTGGAGAAGTTGGGCAACCAATTCTCCCTTCAACAAACCTGCAGCCACAAACGAGGTTTAGAAATCCCAGTGTTGTGCCCAAAGCTACACCAAGACCTATTTTAAGGCTACATAGAGTGAAACCACTGAGTTAGGAGGACTGGGGAGAGCAGATTGCTCCAAAAGATGTCTGGAATCTTGTGCAGGAAGATACAACTGGAGTCAATGAGTTCACGTGAAATCTGTCCTGAGATCTGACTTTGGAGCAGACACACCAAGCCCTGACACAACCACACCCCAGGAGAAAACCCTCAGAGGACAAGATTTATGGGACATTTTTGCAATAGCCTGGGGGGAAGATGAGACCTCTGTGGACCTAGGCTCTACTTTACAATAAAACACAGAAAAAAAAAAAAGGGAAACTTCAGAATTTTTTAGCTAGATTTAGACACACAGTTGAAAAGATGAGAGCAATGCTCAGGTCAGGCCAACAGCCCCAAATCATCCTATGATTCTGTGATTCCTGAGCCAAAAGTAGGATCTTGGCATTGAAAACTGAATATAATTTTTTGGTTTTAAAGATCACTCTTAACCAATAAAAAAACCCTTCCTAAAAATACACTATATTTTAAATTAGGTAATTAATGGCAGAATCATGGCTGCTTTGAAAGACATTGCTCTACTCTGCCAACCTTTACTTAATATTCAGATTTTTCTGTGTTTCTGTAACTTAGCTAGAAATCAATATTTAGAAACTGCTGGAAAATATTTTCAATAATCTTATTATTAAACCAGCTTGTGTGCAGACGCTTTATTAAGGATTTTCTGAATGCTAAAACAAATATGTCATGGAAGCAATCAATCAAGATGCCACAACCCCACAGTGTTATATTTTTAGTATAATCAAGAGAGAAGTGCGCACAATACCTTTTGGAAAACAGAGTGAGAGCCTCCACGAGGAGGTTCTGCTGCAGTTTATGGTGTCTTTGTTGACTTGCTGGCCTTGTGATTAGATGTGTTAAACCAACTTGCTTGAACGTGGCACCAATTTTATGACTGTTTTTTGTCCTCCTGTGTCAGGAGCCTGAGTGTGAAAGTATTTCCACCCCCTCCTTTGAGATTTGAACCTCGTGTCTGCAGCAGGATGCATATGTGTGCTGTGCACTGCATTTAGAGAGATCTCCCCCACTAAATAATGTGGACATTCCCTGGCCACAGGCAATGTCCAAATGGGATGGATCCCAGGCTAATGACCTCCCTCCCTTCCTTCCTTCCTTCCTTCCTTCCTTCCTTCCTTCCTTCCTTCCTTCCTTC
>VXBQ01008377.1:232609-244320 GCA_013400175.1 Phainopepla nitens
CCTCCCTTCCTTCCTCCCTTCCTCCCTTCCTCGCACAGAAGTCCCATCTCCCACCCTCAGCACAGGGAGAACAGAGTGACCCTGAGCAGTGCTGCACTAAAGACCCTCCTTTTTGGAGGAGTGCTGGGGAAAGTGCTGAAACAAAATGACATTTACATTGTAGGCAACAATATTATAAAAGCTATTAAGGTACATTATTTTACACATCCTCATAATCTCTCCATACTGCTTTACTTAATTTGTGATAAAATTGTTGAGAAAGGGTACTTAATGTAGGACAGTCAGTAAAAGTAATTTATCATCTTCCCGCTTCGGTGCTCACGTTATCAGCGAACTCATTTTCTGCATTCATCATGCAATCAGCCTATTATTTGCATATTAATCAGGCAGTGGACCATGAAAGAGCCGCATCCCAGCCAAATGCTGCACTATCTCAGGAGGAACACTCAGTAATTATCATACATCAGTGTTATGATGTGGTAATTGATTATAACATCTTTCTGTTGCCCCTGGGGAGTCCCACTGCTAACCCAGCTTCAGGCATTCTGTGCAGATTTTTCTCTGAAAATTAGAGAAACCATTGCTGTCCTTTTATTAATGTTTTTACCTTTACAATAGACAGCTCTCTGAGCATTTCCAAGGTACTTTTGCCTTTTTCTTTCTTTTTTTTTTTAATGAAACCTTAATTAGGGAAAACACCTGTCTTGGATCAAAAAAAGTAAAAACAAAATAACCAATCACCCAAGTCAGACCTCCCCAAAAAACCCAGTTGGGCTTGTTCATGTTCGTCCTCTTTCTTTCAAGGTCTGGTAGCTTTTTAGGTGCTGGTGTTGCTTATATAATGCCCTTCCCCATCAAACACAACAAAATGTTGCAACTTCAATAGACAGTAATTGCAAAGTTCGCATAAAGGCAGTTAAGTTGCTTTATTTAGGTGCCAAATGAGAGGCTAATTTTGGTCCTCTCTTAAAGGACAAATGAAACATCTGCCAGTTCAAACTTGCACTATTTTTAGGACTCAAGTTCCAGAGGGGTAAACTAGAGAAACAAACACTAACCACAGCTGTGGTTACACCGTGGTCAATCTCGCACCTCCTTGGTGTGGGAACCCATCCCAGCACCACCCTGGGATCCCTTGGAAAGCAGCAAGAAAAGAGGAGATGGCTCTGGAGATGAAACCAGAAGGGACCACCTCACACCAGAAAACAGAGGAGGATGCTTTAACAAGGGCACGGAGAGACAGAACATTGTGGGAATAGTTTCCCACTGCCAAAACGCAGGCATAGATGGGATATTGGGAAGGAATTACTCCATCTGAGGGTGCTGAGGCCCTGGCACAGGGTGCCCAGAGCAGCTGTGGCTGCCCCATCCCTGGAAATGTTCCAGATCAGGTTGGATGGGGCTTAGAGCAACCTGGGGTAGGAGAAGGTGTCCCTGCCCATGGCAGGGGTGGGACTGGATGGGCTTTAAGACCCCTCCCAAACCAAATCATTCTGTGATTCTGTGACAAGTTGCCATCAGCAATATCTTTGACAAGTATAAATACTGAACATGTACTATCAGGCCTATTTTACATTTCTTGTTGTAATTGTATTTTCTCCTTTCATTGGCTTTTTAATTGGCTATCTTTCTCTTTTCACTTTTATTTAAATTTGATCTCAAATCCACTTTGCTTTGTTTCCAATGCAAGTTGCATTTCTCATCAGATTTGAAATAATCACTAGATTCTTTCATTTGCTGTTTCTCTGGAAGGTTGTTGGCAAGTTTAAAAACCCTCCAACACCCATCAAATGAGGTGAGACAAATTCGTAAGTTTCTCTCACACCCTAATGTAAAGGACAGGCTGGAAGGTAACTTAGAAGACATTAATTTTCTGGTAATATTCTGTTTTTTCGTTTTGGGAATTATTTGCTGTCAAGCAGTATGTGACTCTATAATCAGAACAGGCTGTTTATTTCCCTATTTCAGAGCTACTGGGGGAAGAGGATTTCCATCCCCATTGTAAGATGGAAATAACAACCCACACATTTGGTGCTCACACACCTTTTTCTCAGTATTTTGGGAGGAAAATAGCCCATTATCTGTTCTCTGAATTGAAAGCAAGGTAATTTTCATCCAGTGGAGGAGCATTTGGTAATTTGCTGAGCAGCAGTTGGGCTGTTGCCCAGGGAGGGTCAAGGGTACTGTGGCCATCTCCATCCCACCAGTGGCCACGCGGTTGGACCTGCAGCCCCCCTCCTTTCCCCACCAGCGGCCAAAAGACCAACGTGAGCTTCTGCCAGCTGCCAGAGTCTTCTATCCCCAACAGAAAATCATCTGCTCCCTTTGGAGAAGTGCCTTTCCAAGCTCTTGTGCAGCTGCCAGCCCACGGGGGACAGCAGCCGGCCGTCACCCCGGCTCCTGACCCTGCCCGGAGCCGCTCGGCCTCCCCGCGCTGCAGCTCGGCAGCCACGGCCTCCTGGTGTGCCTGTGCTGCTCCAGTTAGGCTGGAATTTGCCTTTCCAATCTATCAGCTCCTCGTTTTCCACCCAGCCCCTCTGTGGTTTGCAGTTGGCAGCGGGGAGGGGGCGTGGGCCCCTCCCCAGGGGAGGCCGCGCGTCTCCGAATGAGCACGCGGAGGGGAAGGAAAATGCTGGTAATTAATGAAATGAAGTAATAAGTAATGAAATGAACAACAGTGGAATTTACAGAGCTCCACTACTCAATGGCCATGGTTTCTCTCCCTAAGTACACTCCCTTTTTAGCAACTCTCATGCCAACTGCTACTCTGTGAACCACCTGAGAAGCCTGAGGCAATAATGGTCAGGAAAGTTTCTTTTTTCACACAGCTTAAAAAACATTTTCATTTTTTAATTCTGCTCTTTGAAAATAAAAACTTTAAGGATAAGGCATTGCTGTGCCTGGCTCAGTGCTGCTGCAGAGCCACACTTGAACTCCTTGCCTGGGGATCTCACACTAAGGGGGAGTGAGTGTCAAGGACCTACATTCCCAAATTAACCACAGAAATAAAACATAGCTGCAACTTGACTGGGTAACTTCTCCAAAACGAATACTAGGAGTCCATAACTCTACTTTGGAGTGAATTAAATTTGCCTTCAGAATCCAGTGCAGGTCTCCTCTTTGCTGTATTTACATGAACATTGTAATTGAGTCACAAGGAGTGTCTGCCTAGAAAGAGCGTTCACTCCTTGACTTTGAATTTTACTTCACCCCTTCTGTAACAGCAAAGCCGTGACCACGGTGAGGACGGAGTCGTCTTCTGCAGTTTTAATCACTGGGTGGTTCCATGGATAGAGAAGAATACAACCAGGAGAGGAATTTCTCCACAAATACAGACTATTTGCAAAGCACCACTGACGGAAAAGGAGCAGGCCTGTGGGAGGCAGCCTGGGCAGGCCAGGCCTCAGCAGGAAGCAGGAATGCCCAGCTGATGGCCAGGAATCAGAGCCAACGTTATGTTCAGAATCAACTTGAGGCACTGACTTCATGCTGCATTCCCAGGTCCCAGTGAAGTGCCTTGACAGCGATTCTCCCGGTTTTATTGATACCAGAAAGGCTGCCAGGGAGGTTTTCATGGTCCAAATGTCAGGGAAATGGCACAGAAGATATCACACACGTTACAGACAGACTACAACAGCTGCCCTTATGAGGAGCCAACTGATACCCTATGGTTTGAAATCAAGACAGCCACAGACAACTGCTCCTGAGCCAATCCCAAACCACACAGAAAGAATGTGGAAACTTCACCAGGATGTGCCAGGGTGCTCCAGGGATAAGCATGAAGGTAACTCTTTGGCTGACGTAGCTGTTCAGCTCTGAACTTGAAAACCACACTTGCACCTAGCACAAAAGGCCACAACTTTCCCAAGTCCAAGACTCAGTAATTGGTCATCAAACACAAAACATCTCTGCGAGGAATTCCTGCAGTCGTCTGTCTGAGCCATGTGATCTCCCTACTCTTCCATTTCACAGACTACATTAACCACAAACATTTCATGTCATACATTTTTATGAACCTGGAATGTCAGCAAATGACTGCAAAACCATCTTCTTTTTTTTTTTTGATTCAACAACAAAAAACAGCTCCAGTTTGGGAAGGTCTGTCAGCATCACTGCACCAATCACTTTGGTGATGTCACAGTGTAAGGATTCAGCTCTCCCTGTGCTAATCCCAACTGTGCTCTGGAGCACCACTGGACAGCTCTGCCCACCCAAACAAACCAGAGCAATGCAACAAAAGACGATTAAAACACAGGGAGATGGGGGTAAGAGCTTCTCCTTTGCCACCACAAGGCTGCTGAACTCTTCCCAGAAGTGCATCAGGATGGTATTCCCGAATTTAGGCTGCCAGCCTGAAACATGCTCTCTCCCTACTTTATTTCTCCTGGAGTAGCCAACGTGACAGAATTCTCCTGGCATCAGGAAAATGGGAATATCCACCCAGCACACAGTTAACTACCTGCCCACTCAGCAGCTTCTGTACTGGCAAATGTTACAGGAATCTGTATTACATAAATAGAAATACAACGGCTTTGCCATCACACCCCGATCTCTCTGTTAATATCATAACCACACTAAACCATCCTGAGGTTTTTCCGATTTGCGTTCCCAAGGGATGACAAGGAGTAATCTCCCCGTTGTTACAAACACTTTATTTTTAAAAGAAAGCTTTTATGCATATTTTAGTTGATCTAAATACAGTAGATCTCGCGTTTTTAAATCACCAGATAATACGCAATTATCTCAAGCTAGATTCTGATTTTGAAACAAGCTCTAATTAGCTCCCCATTTTATGCTGCTATAATCCTTTCTTCAACTCCCATGAGTGTTACTATTGCTAAGCAGCATGAGGTTAGGAATGATGGATGATACCCAGAAAGGAAGACAAACAAAAGGGAAATTCAAAATCCCCTGAGATCACCCGCAGCTGTATCGGCAAATGAAGATTTCCACATTAGGTCATAAGACGACCCTTACAGAAACACACACCAAAAAGGCACATCTTCTTCCCACTGAGTATTTGCAAGCCTTTAATGTAGTATATAGAGAGTGTATGTCCTTCACAGAGGATAAAGAAAAAAAGTGAATGTAAAAATTCAGCTTTCCTGCGAGCAGCCACGGAATCAACAGCACCAAAAAGGAAACTCTGTCTCAATCTCCTATAGATATGCAGTACAACCCCCCAAAATAAAACCAACTAATAAAAGCTATGCACAGTACAAGTATTTAGAAAAATATCCAAGCCTTCTCCTGGCACATGGCAACTGTTCAAACCCACCCCGGCTCCCATCAGCAGTAATGCAACTAAATAAGGGCCAAATTCATCATGAAAAAATGCTGATGCAGTTGGGTGACACTAATTCAACTTTTTTTTTCCATGTGATTTGGTCCATGCTTTTGACACATAAATCATTAAAAAGGCAGATTTACCCAAGGGCATTAGAGCATTTAGGTGGAAAGAAAAACACAGAAAAAATGTTAGAAAAGGCACAGCAATACTATTTTTGACCACCTAGGGTACAGACACCATTTTTGTGTAAAACATGTTCCCTGAAACTTGCACAAAATCACCAAGCCTTGAGGAAAGCTCACAGGCAGAAAATACAGGTATATACCTGGCTGTCGTTTTGGTATAGGCTGTTTTTAATAAAATTCATGATTACAGTTTCCAAAGAAGAAAACTAAGCCTGGCTTCTCTTTGCTGGGCTTCTCTTTGCTGTCCCAACATATATATAAATATATAATATATATACATGTTTATCCATTCATTATATGAAACAGTGATGGGCCCATCTGTCCACACGTGAAAACAGAAAATTACTAGACAAAAGGTGAGATTTTCATGAATGAGGTGTTAATCAAAACCTTGTGATCTAGAAGTGTAACTAACTGGGTCAGAAATCCAGAAAATCTTGCTAGTTTGATAGAATAGAGCCAAACAGTAATGAAATTACTCCCAGCTAATAAAAGTTTGAGTCGTTACTATGCATGTTGACACTCTGTACACTGAAGACCTTCTTGGCAAAGCACTCAGGAGCCACTGAGTGTATTAGTTTAATTTCACTTCTTTCCCTTCATGCATTCAACAAGTTCCAAGCCAATTATATTACATGGAAAAGGCTCCAGACCTTTCCTCGTTTCAAAATTGTTCTGATTAATTTCTGTTTTAAAATTACAAGTATGCAACCTTCTCTGCCTTGATTTTCCTGGGAAATGTCTCAGAAGACCAGAAAATTTGAGCTGTCTCTTTTTTTTTTTTCCTCCCTGCCCTGGAGTGATGGATCTTTCACAAATGCATAATTATTATTACCTTTCCCAAACTGTTTGCTGCATTTTTAATTACAGAACAGCTGCTAATAAAAGGAAATTACCAAACTGCCCTTCCTCATTCAAATAACTTGGTTTTTGCTCTTTTGTTCTGCCTGGTGTCACAACCTTCTTTATTCCTTCACACAGAGAAAGGCACCAAGAAAAGAACATTTTGTACAACAATTCTATTTTTAATCCTCCGAGAGGAGGTAGAAAAGGGCACGAGCCCATTTTCTCATTTGTAAATCGGCTTTAAGGAATGAAGGAGGACAATCATCAATAACATGATTTTATTAGATGATAGGAACGTGTCACCTCACAAAATATTAGCTCAAGGGCAGGAACTGAACAACGACACTGGGAGTGTGGGAGGGAACAAAATATCCCGGCAGCAAAACTGAACTTCCTGAAGGAAATCACTTTCAGCTCCCAGCGATCCCCCCGGGAATCCAGAAGGTGGTCGGATTTTAATACTATGGGCTTGTCTTTCCATCTTTTATAATTAGAGCTAGTCATAAATATGAAGATTAGCAATAACAATGCAGCACTTCCCAGCTCCTCTGATTTCAAATTCCCCCTAAAATGGCTACAATTAATTACTCATATTTTCCACGCCGTCTCAGGCGTTTGTGACTGTGACACTCTTGCACGGCATTGATGCCACAAAAAAAGTACTCAATGGCATGTTTTTAATGAACCATCACAGGAAATTTCCATGTTCCCTAAATGCTTGGCTATAAGTAACAATAGCCCTATGATTGCAAATAATTTTCTCCCATTTTGGTTTTGTTTTCATGGCTTGTTTTTACTGGGGGCATTTTTTTTTTTTTTTGCTTTTATGTATTTATTTTCAACTCTTCTCCTTAAGAAAAACGTGGACTGAATATCATCACGAATATTCTTCCAGTAAAATCTTTTAGAATGCAAAATAGTTTCCCCAGTAGAGAGAAAAAAGCACTTTGGTTCGGATATTTAGAGTAAAGCCAGCAAGCTGCAGAAAAAAAGGAGTATTTCAGAATAGCAGAAAGGTGGAGGAAGAGCACAACCCATCCCTGTCTGTGCCCTGAAATGCAGCAATTCTCTAGCACAGGGCACTGGCTGTAAGCACAGAGCAGGGCATGGGTATTTTTCTGGAGTGTTTTACGTCAGTGAAGCATTTCATTGGTAAGAGGCTGTGTGGGTAGAGTTTGGTATCTAACAGCAGGAACACAGCTGTTCTCTCCTGCCCCAGCCTCCCTCCTATCCTGTGACCGTCTCTAAAACCTTCAGCCACTCGCTTCCCTGACACTCAGCTTTGCTGCATCTGCCTCTTTATTTATTTTTATTTTTTGCAAATGGAAAGGAGAAAAAAAAAAGTCAGCTGGGAATATTTAACGAAGCTTGAAAAAGACATAACGTGGTCTGCTCCCCACCTTCGGATTAACAAAGCAGATTTTGTGCAAAGGAGAGTGGAAAAAAACCTACCAGTGAGTGAGGCAGCTGGAGTATGTGGATCACATTACAAACCAAGGGCTTGTTTTACAGCCATTGTCACATGTCACATTGATAAGCTGAACTATGGCAAAAAAAAACCCTTACAGAGCCAATGATCTCTAAGATCAGATAGAGTCTCTTTACCTAATATATGCAGCTAAATATGTGTGCTCCCTACATCTGCCATAGCAACAAGGAGAGAAGGAGGAATTAACTGCATTAATAAAAAAAACTGAAGGGACTCCTGTATGATACAACAAAACGTGAGAAACCTCTCAGCATCAAAGCAAACGCAACAAAAGCACAGAGAATTATTTCAGAGCAAATCATTGAAACCAGCTGATTACCTGAGCTTGCACATCCCTGCTGTAGGGAATCCTGTAATGATGTCACAGAGTGAAGGACTAGATAAGAGAGGAGAGGAAAATCAGGGAACAATAAAAGGAGATGCCAAACCACAAACTAAACAGTAAGCAGGCTCAACAAATAGCAAAGCGCTGATCTCGGCAAGGGCTCGCTGCTCAGTTAACTCATGGCACAGAAAGGTACGACCCAGGCCAGGCTCCAGCCTGGCTTTTCTGTGTCAGTAGGTATTAGGGGAAGAGACAGCCACAATGAAAGTGTCATTGCAACCCAGCATTCCCCCTTTAAAGCTCAGTTTTCCAGCTCACCTCCTGAGACAGCAATCGATATTCTCCCTGGAACAATCCAAATCCCCTGTGCAACCCTAGGAAACAGCGCGCAACATTTTCCAGCTCTTTGGCCAAAATTTTTGGGATTGTGTGTCATATTCATGCCTAGATAATATCACCCTAATCAGGAACTTGATAACTGTTGCTTATCAATTGCACATAAACGTTGGTAAACATTCCCAGCACGTCCCCTTAGGGACTGGCCGGGCTGCCAGGGTGGATGGTGCCACTTCCGTAACGCCTGGACCAGCACTGGTGCAAGGCTGGCTTACTGCAAATTTAAAAAAGAACAAAACCAAAAAAAACCCAGAAAACAGAAAAAAATGAAGAAGAAAAAAAAATATCTCCTCCTCCTCAACTCAAACAACATAGTGGAATTTTAATTACCTTGTCCTTGTTGCTGCCCTTGTGCGGGCAGGACACACTGTCCCAGCTCACCATTCAACCAGAGCTGCATACGAATAAATGGTTCTCGGCCTTTTTGGGTCAATTTGCTCCATGGCTTTGGCCTGGAGAGCATGTCACTGACACTTCCTTGGGACAGCCCCAATACCTGAAGTGAAGCAACCAAGAATGGCACGTTAACACACTGGCAGAAATGGGGGGAATTTAAATCATTTTGGTTTCCTTTACTGTATCGTTCAAATTGTTTGTATATGGACAATTATAAAAACTGTAAAAATTGGACAATTCTAAAAACTGTTTTCTGTGGATACTTGGATGGAAATGCTTTTCTTCCTGCTGTGTTGCCTTCTGAAGGAAGGTGGGTTTTTCCTGCAGGATCTGGGTGGCAGCAGCCTGGTGAGGGATTTGCATGCTTTTCATATTTTGTGTCAAACAGTTTCATCAGTTTTAACAGGAAAAACACTGAGTCCAGGCACACACAGGCAGATGAAACAGGCAATGACTGGCATGTATTTTGTTCTCAAACAAAAATAATTGGGACTTTTGAGACTAGGCCTATATTTGCTTGATTTTTGGGGGATGAATTATAACGATGTGTGTTTTCACCTGTAGCAGCAGCTGCCCCACATAAGTAAATATTTAAGAATACAGCTGACTGCAGGGGGGAGGGGGAGAATTTCAGACAGGCAGAATGCAATTACTTGCCTGGAATTCAGCACAGGTACAAGAGTTAAAAATCATACTTAATGAAAGCTGCCATGGGATCTTTAACGACCCCAAGAGGTCAGACTTTTCATTTTACATCTTAGTGAGAAGGTAATAGTGCGATGCCAGCTCCTATTACACTTCTATATTGATTCAATTCTTTATAGGAAGAAGAAACAACCAATGTCCAACACTTTTTACAGCCTGGGAGGGGTTTTCTGGTGGTTAGGGACCCTCAAAATCCCACGTGCTCAGTGCTTAGGGCTCACAACGTGAGAATTTCAGGGAGCCTTATCTGTAATCAAACATTGCTCTAAAACATCCCAGAGCACATGGAGGTACTGAGCACCAGGTATTAGAAATGACTCAGAATTCTTGACTTCAGACTAAGGAGAGTTAGGAGATTTTCCATATGTTTGTTTTAATGCCCTTGTGCACATTTCCAAATAATAACGAAAAAGGAAAAATGCTCTTGTGTCCGTAATCTTCGCTTATAAAGTTAAGACTCTCCAGTCATGACAATGGTATTACTCAAATATTCCACGAATTCAATACATTAAGCATGAAATATTGAGTCTCAGCAACGTTTGCTTCAGCTTTCAAGTTTTCTAAACTTGGGGCCCCACTCCTAATTCCAAGTGGCTGAAGCCAAACCCTTGCAATTCCTACCGCACAGGGAAACTGATACTTTGTGAGCTTAGTTTTGAAATCCTTCACACACGGAGCAGAACCATTTTTCCACAGGACACCCGTGGCACATCCCCCTCTGGCTCTGCAGCCCTGTAAGGAGCAGAGGGCACAATCACAACACTGGTGAAACAAGAGAGAACCACTTCTTTACCTTTTCCCCAAAGATCCTTTGGCAGATGCCATTCTTTGCTAGCTTTTCCTTGACCTGCCGCGTTAGCTCTATCGTATCCACCTCCTGGTACATATAAATCTCATACTGCTCGGGTGTCAGTGGAGGAACCGAAGGTTTGGATGGCTTGGACAAGGACACGATAGGGGATGAAGGGAGGGGGCTATTTTGTGGTGTCTCACTGCGACTCGCCCCAGTCATGCTCAATTCAGAACTCTGTGAGTACGGAGATTCCGCGTTTGGCCACTCTTTCCAATACTCGGAAGAAGACGGTCCTTGGAGCTGGCTACGATCTGGCCTAGTCTGATTGCTGACCTTTTCTTTTCCACCACTGGCTTCCTCAACTTTTATATCTTCGGGAAGAGCTGCATTTCTTCTCTCATGCTGCACAGTATTCCACCAATGGTCCTTCCAAACACCACCACGTCCCAACTCATTTTTAACATGCCTCAACATACCCTGGGCAGAATCACTTATTCCATGAAGCTCTAAAACAGGTGCCTCCTGAGGCTCCTTTTTGAGCCCAGAGAGGTTCTGCAAGGCAGAGATACTGGAATCAGTGACAGATGAATGTTTCTTCAGGGATATGGCCAAAGGAGAATAGCTGGAAACCGAAGACATTGCAGGTGTAGACACTAGTTTGGGGGACAGGATAGAAATGTCAGCTTGAGACAGAGGTGGTGTTTTTAAGGCAGGTTCAAGGGCAGCCTGCTGTGCCTCCATTTCCCGTCGGGCTTGTTGCAGAATGGATCGAATTGCATCATCAGAATTGCCACTGCTAGAGGCAGAAGGCGGCTGAGCCGGCTCAGCTATGAAAAACAACCAAAAGACTAAATGCAACAGAGGAAAATGCTTTATATTCAACATGTGCTACTGTAAACATTTCCCTGACAGGAGAAAAAAAAAAAAAAAAGAGGGGCTGAAATACATTTCTGGATGGGAGGGAGGAGTTTTCAGTAAGCAAAGATTTGTACTTTTCAAAATAAGGTAAGATTTCCAAAGTTCTTCACTGGAAAATTTTGAGAGTTGCCAAAGTGCTGGATGTTTGCACACACAGACTCAGCTGCACAAGTCTGGGATCACTTGCCCTTCCACCATTGTAAAAATTTTCAAATAAATGCCTTTGAAAATCAAGCCTTCACCTCTTCCTCCCCCACCCCCACGTGGTCAATAACATTTTATAGCTGCATTTACAAAGTTATTTAACCTTTCACTTCACTCTTTTCTCCACAAATGAATTTAACACGCACTCAGAACTGAACACAGCT
>VXBQ01008377.1:244333-310482 GCA_013400175.1 Phainopepla nitens
TGAACACAGCTGCATTCACCTGGACAGACTATTACAGTATAAATAAGGTGAGACCTTTTAACTTCAAAAGCACAACACACAAATTACAACAAAGGCAGAACTTTAGGAAGAGATGATCATCATTATTTCACTTGACAAACTAAATATGCTCTTGCTTCCTGTTTTCTTGTTCCATGGTCCCAACCACTGAAATAAACACCTCTACCAGAGCCAGGCTGACACCTCGCCACCACCAGATAAACCCCAAATGCAGCATTCCAGTGGGGAACCAGGATTTGGGTGGCTGTGCTGCAGCAGTTGGGAATGAGCAGACACTGGAACGTGGGTGAGGAATTATCTCTGCAGAGCCAGGAGGTTTGCAATGGCATCTGCTTCTATTTCAGTCTCCACTGAGGTGCCCAGTGCTTGGAAACCAGTTCTTCTGAAAGCTGCTCTGCAGAGAACAGGGCAAGTGAAGCACCAGGTGGGAGCAGAGAACCCCACACTGCAAGGAGTGGCCCCAAAATGAAATAAGATTTGCAACATGCTGTGTATCCCCCCAGTAATACTAAAGCTCATCTGAATGCATTTCTGAATTTGCCTCCCTACATTCCTTCCTGTCACACACTGTAAAATACATGAAAAGCTAAGAAATAGGAAAAAAAGACAGTGAGACTCTCTCTGCTGCTTTATCTGCTGGTTTCACAGGGAGTTTTGAGGCCGAATTAATATTTGAAAGGAAGTCTGAGGCTCTCAGATGAAACATGCTACTGAGCAACATTCTTGCAGTTTCCTGCACAAAGCCCATATTTTTCTCTATGTAATAATTTCCTGTATAAAGTCATATTATTTAGATCATATATCAACTAGTGTTTTATACTCTGCCATGAGATTAACTTAGTTTTCATTTGAAAGACAAATATCCAAAACTGTAAATCAGTATTTACTTTAAAAAATAAAACAGAAGCATTGCACAGGAATTTCTACTTCAGCCCAGTAGCAGTACTGGGAACTCTTAAAGCTGAGAGGGCTACGGACTAGACAGAAATGTTAATTACATGACAGCACACAATGAGAAATTAGACTTATCTCAGGCTAAGAGGGATTTTTTGGGAAGGGAATGTGTTTTGGATTTGCCAGTTCATTCACTGAATACATTCTGTAACCAAAAATAAAGTCGTTTAAGAGTCAGGACTGAGTGAGCCTATATGAGTACAGGATGTACCATGGTGCTGGGACTGGTGATTGCTGCCTGGAGTGTGACCTTCACCCCAACAAATCCATCCAGCCCCTCTCCCATGCAGTTGTGTCCCTGGGGCCTGAGTGAGACAGAAGAGAACAGAAAGCAGGAGCCGTTCCCTTTCCAAGGAGCAAACTGGGAGAAGAAAGGATTCTGTAGGCTCCCCTCAGTGACTCCTGCAGTCTGGAGGGCAGCCAGGAGCTCAGAGCTCTGCACAGGGATAAAGGTGCTCAGAAATCCCACAGGGAGCAGGGCAGAGCAGAGACCCCACCACGCCGGGACACGTGCGACCTTAACTTGGGATGTCTCAGAGACAGAAACAACTCCACTAAGTAACAATAAAAATCTCCAAAAAAACCTCTTCAAACCCACACTGAAGGTTTTAAGAATATAATTAACTGACCAGAAAGCTCATGGCAATTGTTTTAATTAAATTCTGCAGTAAAAGCAGGCAGAGACAAAATGAGCCCGTACCTGTTTTCTGTACTTGCAGCTCCCTTTTGGCTTGCTCGAGAATGGATTTGATGGCTTCATCAGAGCCAGACTCTGTGGTTCGGATTCGTGTGGTTATGTTACCTGGGGAGGGAAACACAACTAATGACACCAGGAAAACTCTTCTTGGGCTGTTTTTGTAACACAAAGACACACACACGTATATGATACATGGCCAGCACAACCTGAGGACAACTTGCACACGACCTTTACCAACATTTACACCACACAAAAAAAGTACTTAACATAATATATACAAAATATCCTCGCTGTGCCTGTCTCTAGCTGCCCTGGAATGGTGAGAACATCAGAGGCAGAACTAGATGGTCATCTATTCCTTTTCTATGGTAACATATACAGATCTATTCTTTTTCTTTTTGTTTTTTTTTTTTTTTTGGAGGGGGAGAGTAAAGAGAAGGGAAAAGAACCAGAGGGGAAAAGAAGAAAGCTAAAAACATAAGCCCAGGAATCAACTTAAAAATGGCATCAGCTGCTAGGCAAAGTAGGATGAGTACACATTCAGCCCAAAACAGAATTAAACAGTAACTAGATAAAAATAATTTTTAACTTTCTAGAGGTTAATACATTAAGAGTCATTTAAACATAGATACCATTTGAAGTACTCTCCAGCTAAGAGCTATTACTTGGTTGTTTGGTTTTGCTTCTTTTTTTTTATTTTTTTTTTTTAACCTCTGAGGGGAAGAAAAGGAGGAAAACTGAGTGCTACTGCACTTGACTGCATTTTCCATTATGAGATTATTGTTTGCAAGCAAGTGAGGTAATTTGTGACTGCAGTCAAAATAACTACAGACTTTTGGTGTACCTGCTTTAGTTTTTCCTTCTTTCTGGTCTTACTCAAAGAAAAATTCTGCAACTAATCTATAACAAAAATGTGCAGACTTCCTGTTCAGTGATAATTTATGGATCTGATATTCACTTATCTTGTTGTCTTTTTCATATATAATACTGAACTAATCATCACACTAATTTAGCAGTGTATTAAAATAGAATTTGTCAGCTTAAGTCCCATGAGAAGAAAGAAGTAAATCTAGAGCAGAAGCAGTATGCAATTGATGTTATAACTGCAACTTTCTCCCTCCAAAACCATAAAAATAGCTAAGGGGGCATTTCAATAGATTGATGATTTTATAAAGCCACTTCTATCACTTCTCTCTCTTTATCTGCATACGCAGGGAGGATGGCAGTGCAAGAACTATCCAAACAGGGTTACGTTAGTACAGCAGCAGCAGAATTAGAAAAAGCAAAGTGTTCATCTAACCCATGGTTTGTTTTATACTTACTGTCTGTTTTTCTATCAGATTCCAGGCCAGAATCAAACTGCACAGTTTTAAGGAAACACACAGCTAAAGCACACTCCACTTCCTAGGCATTGACTGCAAAGAAAAACACCTGCCTGTGACGTACCTTCAGACCCATTTCTTCGTTTCGGTACTTCCTGAAATAGTCTGTTCAGGTTCTGGCCTGGATTCTCTGTTGAAAAACAAGTTTGGTAAGAACAAAACAATCAGGGGATGGTTGCTCTGACATCACGGGCTGTGTGACATGAGGAGCTGGCAGCCTGGCCCTGAGCTCTCCTGGCCCCTCGGGCCCCTGAGCAGGAGGAACTGGCTACTTGGGAAGAAGCAAGGCTGGCTGATTTGTTAATAAAGATTACAGCTATGTTCGGAAAGGAGATTAGACAGATATAAATAAATGTCTAGAGATACCAAAAATGAAGAGGTTAAAGATGGGCAGATAATCCCCTCAAGTACAATCATCAAAAGGAAGAACAGATTATAAATCTAACAGTGTGCACTTCCAATTAAACAAAATCTAGGAAAACCCTGCCTGTCCTTTCCAATATTTCTTGACTGTAAACAACTTACTTTTCAGTTTCTCTAAATGTAAATCTCAGCCTTAAGATGAATCACAATGAAATGCATGTTACTTCTTAAAATCGCTGCCTTAAATATGCAAAGCTGCTTTAAACTGGGATTGTGTTTTAATTACTCATCTCATGCATCACCTACCCTATTTTGTCAGAACACTTTGGGGAAAAAACATAATCACACAAGACACAACATAACCCTGGTCTCAGTAAATAACCTCAGATAAAAATCCCCGAGTATCTCTGAGGGCTGATACCCCGAGTAGCTGCTGACCCTTTTCTCTCCGTGTTTAGCTGAGGCACGGAGGGGCTGGGGAGTGAGGGCTGTGAGCATCCCTGCTGCTTGCTCCTGCTGACAGGCACCAGCCAGGGGCTAAAAAAAGCATAAGCAGAGATACGAACCTGCCTGAGGGCTGCAAAGCAGGCCTGGAGAGCTGAACTTGCTGCACCTGGCACCTGACCTGGGTGAGAGCAGCAGCAGCAGCAGCAGCAGCAGCAGCAGCAGCAGCAGCAGCAGCAGCAGCAGCAGCAGCAGCAGCGCACATACGGCCCCGCACGCAGAAGCTCCTGGTTTGGAATGTTTGGAACTAAGAGGAGCAGGGGGCTGGAGAGCTCTTACCTCTTTGTCTGCCCTGGATGCTGCGAAGAGCCAGGATGTTCTGCTCGTCCGACAGGAACTGCTTCATCTTATGAAATGGCTCCTTGCCTCTCACAGTCAGTTTATTCCATGGCTTTGGCCGGGCCAGGATCTCACTCACAGACCCTTGCGACAGTCCCAACACATAATGTCCAAATATCCGCTGTCCAATATTGTGCTTGATCAACTGCTCTTTCACCTGACGTGCAATTTCGGCCGTGTCTATCTCCTCTCCTTCAGAGATGCTCCCAGCACTTTCTGACTGGCTGGGAGATGGGGCCATGCCATTTACATCCGGGCTTTGTTGTAATGGACTTTGGGAAGATATGGAGTTTGTGCTGTATGGACCTGTTGGAAAAATCATGCTTGTGCTTCCTGCTTCCTGCATTGCCTTGGAGTAGAAGGACTGCATTAGCTGTCGCTGGAGGAGAGAGTTTAGTGCAAATTTTCCTGTGGAGGCCAGGGGTAAGCTGGGGCTTGCCAGGGATGAGCTGAAAAAGTCTTGACTTAAACCCGTTGGTGAGAACTGGTGTGTACCATTAGTATTGGAAGCCTGCTCCCCCGCGTTGCGGAGCAACTGGGAAGGAGGGGAGGCCGGCAAGGTTGCAGGACGCTGACTCTCAGGCTGGTCTTTCCCTTTTCTCCTGGCTGACCCTACAAGGAAGGTCAAACATAATGCATTATGGGGGGTCAAAGAGGGAAAAACCAAGATAAAAAAAATGCAAAGTTTGCCCCGCAAAGGGAAAAAGTGCAGATTGACACGGGCCAATGGAGTGGCGGTGGGAGTTTTGGTTTTGCTTGTTTTTGGTTTGTTTTCATTTGTTGGGTTATTTTTTTTTAATTTTTATTTGTAAATTTTTTTTTCCATGATTGAAAATTTTTAAGCCAAACAAGGCCCCCAAAACAAACAACATGCATTTCATGTTTGCACCTTTCTTGTATGTTGCAGCCTGGAGAATCCCCCTTACAGACATTAACACTAGAACAGTTACATGAAGTGCAGTGATACAGTTAAATAAATGCAGTTACAGACAGCAAGTCTCTCCGTTGTCTCTCATTCAAGACATGACTCATTGGACCTGACTGAACCCAAATGCAGCAAACATTTACATTTTGGAACAAACCAATTTGAATAAAGGAATAACCATTAGGTGGATGCACCAAGATCGCTCAGTTAAAAGTCATAAAACGCTTCAGAATTCAGTAATCCCAGGGCCAGTGGCAACTTTTAACTTTCTTCCAGCTGCAAAAACCATCGTTCAAGAATCTGGAAATTCCATGACTTGCCATTTAAAAAATGCCCACACAAGATGTAAAAAGCCCACATCAGGAAAGCCAAACAGCAAACACACCGCGCTGGAAAGAAAGGATTTTGCTTTCCCAAGCTGACCTGCTGATGGTATATCCAAGTGTATCAGACAGGAAGACTGTGTTCTACATGCAAACATTTTGCATAACACTGTGTGTGGGGGAAGGAGATGGATTTGTTCCCAAACCAGAAGACAGCCTCAAACACTGGTACAGCCTGTAATGCCTCTTCCTTAACCTTTACAGACTCTCTAACTTTTACTTCATTATCCAGCCTATAAAACTACAGAAATCCAACGTTACTCAGTGTTCCTGTTGCTTCTTAATCCTCCTGCCATGCATCAGCTCAGACACTCAGCTCTCACTCAGCCCTCCCTCCCGCCACAGGACAGCAGAGGCACCAGAAGAGCCAAAATTTGGGTGCACCTACCGCTCAGGTCGCTGTTGGTGATGCGCAGCGTGGCGTTCTCCGACTGCAGCGAGCGGTTCTTCTCCAGCAGCAGCACCTCCAGAGGCTTGGATGCATCCTAAAGGAAACCAAAGGGGGAGGTTTGTTTCTCAAAGCATTGAGAATCTCACCCAGGCACTAAAAAGGATTGCAGAGGCAAAAAAAGTTTAAAAGAAGAAATCAAGTGCTCGTCCGGTCTCTGAAGGTAGTGAGGGAATTTGCTGGGCTCAGACTGGCAGGAATCACTCCAGGCTCTGGTGTGAGCCATGGCAGGGATTCACTGTTTAATTTTTATTGTAAATCATTCATCAATTCCGTATTATTTTGAGATGTGTAACAGAACGTTTTCTTAATCCTACTTATTTTTAAATGGTCCTGGCACGCTTTCAGTTTAAAAGCTGTAGACTTCTTTTAATCTGATTAAAACAGGAGTTAAGATTATATTATTCCTTCTAGGTCAACTGACCCAAGCTAAATATTTCCTTGACATGCTGTGTTTCAGCAGAAACCGTTAGTTCAAAATAACATCAGTCAGAGAAACCTGCTATTTACTCTTCCCTAAATATCTAACCCTTGATTATTAAAAAACCCATTGAAAATTAATCCCAGGATATCGATATTCAGTTCAGATTTCAGAAACAGGAATTTAATTAATAACCTTTAAACTGAAGTAAGATTAATTTGCTGGAACAGCAGAGCTTTCTCAGTACTCCAAGGTTTGTTTTCTTTTGTGAAAAGAAATTTTCAAGGCTAACAAATACTTAAAAATGCTGAAGTCCTTGCACAGTGGGCTGCCCGTACACCGACTCCAGTATCTTTAAATGACTCAACTTCACAACATTCTGGTTTATCCACTCCAGCACAGCTGAAACATCACTTTGTCCTTGACCACTTAAATGAAATTAACAGGCAAAAAAAAAAAAAAAAAAGAAGTCCCGTTCATCTTTTTACATAAGAAAACATCAAGAAAAACAAGGATGGACCCAGAAGCCTCAACATCAACAGGAAACTGTCAATGTCAACATCAAGGAATTGCAAGACAAAATTTTTCTTAATCAACTGAGCTGCTGAATAAGTAAGAAAACAAAAGTAAGTTCAGTACCTGTGCACCAGAGCTTTCAGATGGTGCAAACTCCATGGATTTCAATATACTGTGAAGGCAGAAAAAAGAAATTATTTTCTATTTCTCCTTTTCATAACAACTCCACTAATGAGCATTAATATTATCACATCCTGTTCTCCAGCAACACCACAAGTGATGACAACTTTCCTTGCAGTAACACAATCTCCTAATGAATACAGAATAACTCCTCAAACCAGTTATTGGATAAGAAAATTTTCTCGAGCATCATCTAAATCATTCCATATGCAATCCCACCAGGCCAGTTTAAAGCGTAAATTTAAAGGTTAATAAGGATATAACATTTTAAGCTGTCAGAAACTATATAAATTTATCTGTGAAGCTGGAAGGGAATGAGGAGGTTGTAGCAAAGCAAGAAAACAGGGGAATCACCACCACAGTACAGCACTTTACAGAATATACACCAGCTCACCAGCAAGGAAAATATGCATAAATAATCTTCCCAACCAAGGCACTACAGGCTAAAAGGCAGTTTTTTATTTTAATAACCCCCTCGTTCTATAGCAGAGGGAAGACAAAATGGCCCAATATTTCTTAAGAAATAAGAAAGATCCAAATATTTATAAGTACATTAGGAGAAGGATCTGATAGTCTCATTGTCAATATTTTATACAAATAGTGAGCGGTCAGAGGACATCTCCCTTCAGAGGCTTTCAGTCAGAGCTGTCTGGCAAACCAGAATCTTACAGAAATCCAGACTTATTACTGTGCTTTGTTGGATAATTTTTTTAAAATCAACCTGCTACAGGCAGGACATGAACTTCCTCAGACTGAAGCAATAAATGATTTCAGCTTCTTATTGTACAAAGACAACATTCATTTGGTGAAGAAAAATGCATAAACACATATAGATGGTGTTTATGCAGCATTTGTCATGTATAAAGCACCAGGAACTCTGTGAGCAGGAACAATCTGTTTAATCATGTATTAAACTGTATTAAAAGCTGTGGGTCATGTATTAAAGGTTTTGGAATTGCCCCTGGATCCCTGGAAGTGTCCAAGGGCAGGCTGGATGGGGCTTGGAGTACCCTGGGATAATGAAGATGTCCCTGCCCGTGGCAGGGGGTTGGACAGGATGTGCTTTAAGCTCTCAGCCCAAAACGTTCAGTGATTCCATGAAATGTGGAAACTGAGAGAAAAAAAAGGCAGAAGTCCAGTATTAAGACACAGGAACTAGTTCTGGATGCCAAGAGGAGTTAGCCAGGCATCCATTAACTGACTGGACCTGTCCCTGGATCAATCCAGAGTTAGATGTGCATTAAGTGACACTCTGGAAATCAGGTCTCTGGGCCACTCAAGATCACTCAAAGTCATAGCAAAACCCAAGGGAAAAAAAGTCATTCTGAGAAAGGGACTTCATGTATCTTGCATGAGTGCATACTCATTGCACACAGGGTTAATTCTGACAGGCATCCCTAAAATATAGTAATTAATGAAACCCCAAATTTCTGGCAATGACTTTCATTACATGGCAGCCCTCAGTGCCACCTCTTGCCTGGCTGTAGGGTAGAGCCATCACCCCATACACAGCACATAAAGTGATGTTGTGAAGGCCCTGTGTGGGCACAACAGCTCAGCCCTGTGCAAAACCAACTTCTGTGCTATCAGTGGACTTGTGCCAGTCAAGGGGAGAGGATGTGGACTAGTGGCTCGAGTTCTCAGAGACCCTGACATCACTTTGACATCACAGGTGTGCGACTCAGGTGGCAAATCCCCAAAAGCCAGTATTTCTAGGGACACCCCTTTGGAGGCACAGCTCTGCATCCCAGGACTCCAAGGTGCTGGGGGAGATAAATGCAGAGACTCATCCAGGGAAAACCCCAGCCACTGGCAGGTCACTGTTTCCATGAATCCTGCAGGGAATGGCCTCTGCAGAGACAGCCAGCTTTAATGCACATCCTCATGATGCCCACATGAGGAGACTCATCTGAATTTCAAACCCAGTTTGAACAGCAAATTATCACGTGGCAAACATCCTATGGGAAATCCCGTTTCAGTTCAGACCAGTTGTGACCCCCACTTACCACACGTGAGTTTGCCATGTGGAGCAATCCAGCAGCATTCCAAATACTTTCCTTCCTCCTGGATGAGGCTAAACCAGAAAAAGCTGCTCTCTCCCAAAAGGAGCAGATGTGAGTGGTGCCCTGACCACACCGTGCTGCCCCCAGAACCACACTGACAATGGCTGGAAGCATAAACCTGTTTATATTTGGTTCTCCAAACCAAAAATCTGCCTCTAAAGCCCTGATCCTATCATCCCTCTCCTTGCACAGGTTGATGCATTTTGGTTCTGAGCACCTGCTGCCAGCTGGGACCTTCAGGAAGGCTCCTGAGCCTTGCAGCAGCTGCATTTCCAGCGAGATTGGGGCAGGCAATGTGTATTCAAACCTTGGCTGGAAACCTACTGACCTCTGCCTACCTGAAGGGGATTCTTTGCTAACTGAATTAACTTTCTGACAATTTCACAGGTAATTTCCTGTACAGTTGAAACACAAAATATACCAAAAATCAAGCTGATGGCACCTCTAATTGCCCTAAGAGGAATATTCACTCCAGCACGTTCATTTCTAAAAGAATGTAAAAGTTAAACATGTCAAAAACGACTCTCCAAATGTGTCACAAAAGACACATTCTCCTCAGGAATATGAGGAAGCACAACGTGTCTTCTTTGGATTCCAGGAATATCTTTGCCCATGAGATCTTGACTCAATCTGTGGCTCAAGATCAGTTACCTGCTTTTTAAAGGAATGATCCTGTGACTTGAATCTGCACATCTAAGAAGACTTGAAAGTTCTTTGCTGTAAAGCAAAGTGTGCATTGGGACAGCTCGACTTTCTGTTCATCTGATCCCGACTGCAAAGGCAGCAGGGTCAGAGCTGTCGTGCTACTCGAGAGGGAGCTGAAAGCACACACAGAGCTCTCAGATCTCAAAAATAGGTTTAGAAGCCATTGGGCACAAAAGCCAGGGCAGAAAGTGAAGAATCCTCCCGTACAGATCTTGTCATGGGCCCACCTAAGTTCCTCCAGAGTTAAAAGTTGGCTGATATTGAGACCCCTCAGCCTGGAATGCCTCTAACATCCCAGGAAGGATTAAGGAAAATACATCAGTGCCAAAGCACCTAAAAAATTCATTCTCTTCCTGCCTTACTGACAAGATCTCTTTTCTCCTGGTGCAAATGTTACGAGCAGTTCATTTCTGTCAGTGTTTCTAGGCACAAGGCAGATGCAGCAGGATTCAGTGTGAGGGCTCCAGATTTACAGCAGCAGACTTCTCCCAGTGTCATTGACAGCAAGCCTCACTTCAGATCAGACTGTCACTGCCAGGGGATGCACATCTAGCCTTCAGCACACCTTTTGGGTCAGATGGAGCATGGCAATGGTGTGAAGTAGCTGCTTGGAGAATGCAGCATTGCAGACATCCTCAGTGCTCCCTCAGAGGGTCCCAACCCTCAGACCATCCCACAGGATGGTGATGGACCCCAGGGCCCTTACAGGCCAGCTATCAATCCACAAATTAGGGATATAAAAGCTGGAGCAGCTGGGAAAACAGGGTTAATTTACTGGCACCCAACCAAGGCGACTTCCAGGAGAGTCTCCCATTTATTTCACTGCAGGCTCATCCTGAGCAGGAGCATCATGTGTCACAGCTTATCTCATGCTCCTTTCCATCCCTGCCCTCATCTAAGTCAGTGTTGTAAAAAAAAAAAAAAAAAATTGGTATTATCGCCAGGAATACAGGGTTTGTATTTAAAGTACAAATGCAAAGTAAGCTTAAATGAATATATTCAGTGAGTATATTGGGTTCTTGGCACCTTAAGTCTGGCTTTAAAGTCCTGGTCCCATTGTATTAAACCTCTGCATTAAACCAAGTAGGATTCAAAACTCATTTGTTGTTTCAGCACATTTACATTTAATACCTAATGCAAGAAGCTGGATGGTTGTGGCCTTATTCCCATTCACTTGTTTACACATGAGGACATAAACTGGCTAAAACCTGAAGCTGTTCCCTTTACTCAGGAGAGGACATGGATATATTTATCCCTAATCACTAAATGATGATGCTATTTTGAGCTCAGGTAATAATGAGGTAAAATGACCAAAGAAATGGTCAGTTCATTTAATTTAAGTGAAAATTATACCCCTACATCAGGGTGTGCTGCAGCTGGTGGTGAACCAGAACCTCAGCCAGCATAGCTTGAATAAATCAGCACCAGGGGCTGGGCAGTTGTGGGGTTTGCAAATCTAAATCTGCTTTCCATATTCTCCAGGGACATGTAAACAAAAGCACATGACTACCAGCCTCATCTGAAATACCTCATTAAACCAGAGAAAGGGTTATTTCAGCCTTTTTGAAACACACACTGAAATGCCAGAATGATGAAAGAAGAGATGGGAGTTTCTTGCAGTTATTTAAACCTTGACACTAAACATATTTCCAGTCAGAAAAGTTCTCTTCTGAACCTGACAGCTTATCTTGTTATAGTTTAAAATGAGGCTCTTTTAAGTCTCTTAAGAAAATCCCTTGAAATAGGAAGAGGCTGTTTGTGGCTTTAGTTTAAAACCACAGTATATTAGCAAAAATATACATAGAAACAAGCCCAATATTAAACTGGTAAGTGCTGAACACTGGCTGGCAGGAGCAGAGAAAAGGTACCATGGCCAAAGGCTCTGCATGACATTTTCGGTCCACATTACCCTCAGCTGTTGGCTGGAGATTTTTAAAGAATGGTCCATCTAAAACAATGCAGATTTTGAAACTTTCTTCCCTTTTGTGGACAATAGTTTTAGTGGCTTTTCTTTGTGGACACATGTTTTATTTGCTATTGTGATCCTCTGCTGCAACAGAAAGGAGCTCTCTCAGATATAGCAGTTCCACTGGTTCTGGATGCAATTTCTGCCAATATTCCCAATTTCCCCATCTTTGTGGTTTTGACTGAATTCTTTATTGTTCCAAGAACACAGATTTGTGGCTTCTTTTAACAAGCACTGTTCAACCAGAGTTTGTGAAAAAATTAGGTAAGCATTTAACACTTACTTTAATTCTTTCTTAACCTCTTCATAATCAGCCTGTCCTTTCAGTTTTTCTTCCAGTTGCTTTGAAAGAGAGAACATGGATTTAATTATTTACATTGTTTTTTTTTTTTCTGCAGGCTTTGAAAATCATCTTCAAATTATTCCATATATACAGCAGCGCACAAGTGAGGGTTAATGACTCATACCTAATTTACATATATTAGAAAACAAACTATAACCAATTAAACATAAACACAATTATACCTCACTCATCCTTTGTTTACAGAGTGCCAAGCATGACAGAATTCAGTGGGTCCCAATTTGGCTGTTTGCAATGTCACTGTCATGTGTTCAGGGAAGAGATCGGGGATGAAGGTATTAAAAAAAAAAAAATGGGGCAGCTGAAATTTTCAGGGAGATTGAGTAAACAAGCAGGATGCTTTGGCACATGCTGTATTCTTAATAGGACAGTTCTTGATAACCTTATCCACATGATAAAAAGAACAGACTGAGGAAGCTGTTGTTGTCTGGAACGCCTTAGGCTGGGAAGGCTCCTACAGCACCTCGTGCCCAGACAAAACAGCTGCAGCAGGAGGTTTTAGGAGCATTACTGATTGCACTAACTGCTGTGCTTACACCCCACAGAGGGAGCATTGAGGCCACCCCAGCAGCTCCTCCTGCTCTGCCCCACCCAGGGTGGCCTCAATGGCCCCTGCTGGGTGTGAGGATGCCCCAAAGGCTGAACCAAACCCGCTGCCACAATCCAGAACGCAATGCCACACACTTGGACCTTACCCAGCTCCCAACAAAGTGCTCATCACTACGGGGTAAAGGCTTCAGGAGGCCTAAAACATAGTGATACATAATTGATGCCGTTACGTTGCTTGCAGAAGCCACATTCATTGCAATAATTTCTTTGCTTAGTGCAGGCATACCTGATCTAAGCAAAGAACAGAACTTACTGGCTTGCAAATTCCATGGATAAATTCAGGCTAAACTCTGCTTCATTTCATTTCTGGTGTTAAAATTGGCACAGAATCCCAAAGGTCAGAGGAAACAGAAATAACACAAGGATGTATCACCTCAAAGACAGAGAATTTACTTTGAAAAGGAAAGGAATATATGACATGAAAAAGAAAAATAGGACTTTGTGTCCAGGAGAGGCTGCCTTCAGGAGAGAAGGGAATTCAAGATCCTACACCCACTCTGGGGCTGCTTGTTGGATGCAGGTAGAGGGCAGGGGAGGGCTGTTGGGAACTTGGATAATTTTAACAAAACTGTTTAAAATGCAGCCCCACACAGATGTGCAGCAGCCCAGATATGGGGGCATGGAGGCAGGGCTGGGGCAGGCAAACACATTTCAAAACAATAAGGATTGGGCCATTTAGAATTTAAAAAATCAAACAGAATTGGGAACCTGTTCCCTGTGCTGTCTTCCCCAGTAAGTCAGTGGATGGGTATCTCCCATCTCAGAGCTCTACAAACCCCAAAATGATGTAGCACAGCACCCACAGGACAGTGATGACATGGTCTGAGTAATTTAAATGAGGCTTCTTCAGATGCCAACAGCAGCATGGTGGGGTTTTGTGGGACCTCCAGCTATTCTGCCATTTTATAAAGCATTTCCTACCCAGCCCTTTGCAGCTCTCACACTGCTGACACTTCTGCCTTGCCATTAGCACGGATATTAAGGAGCAGTGACAAAGTGGACAGCCACCTTATCAATACACAGCCCTCTCAAGGTCCTGCTCCTGCTGTTTGACACCACAGCCCAGCATCCTCTCACTGCTGAGGAGAGGAATCTCCTGGCAGGAACAGCCAGACCCTGCTCAACGAGCAGCTCTTAATGGATCACAGGAGCTGCAGCTCAGTGTGGAATTTGCACTCTCTGGGACATTGATGAAATGAGTGGCCTCTTAAAAGGTCTCGTGCCCCAGTGTCTTTTGTCATCAGTGGCTTGTGCAGTCATTCTGATTGTGTTGAAAAAGAAAAATAAAGTGTCTGTTTTAGCTACAACTTCTTTTTTTTTTTTTTTTTTCCCACCTGGAATAAATACAGGGCTAGTTTAAGTAGTTTTTTCTGGCGTGTCCTGTCTTACCAAATTCCAGTTATTGTCTGGAACTGGAGGAAGCACTGACTTTGCTTTAGATAGCAGACACAGTGCTTCAGGTGTTTTGACATAATTAGGAAAAATCCTGGTTGATGCGACCAGGAAAATCCTACAAATATTAAAGATGCTGGAGGTTTTGATAATTTACAGCACATGTTGAAATCTCCTTATGGGAATGTATTGTGTAGTCCCAGAGCCTGAGGTCTCACATTTTGAGGAGAGCCAGCTACAACAGGCCAGGAGTTCAAGCAGCTTTTCAAGCTGCAGTTCACCACTGAGCAAAACTGAGTGACTTCAACAAGGCACCCAGGTAGAATTTCTAGTGCATCAGGTCAGGCTGGAAGGGATCTTTAAATGAAACCAGTGAGCCAGAGAGCCCTTGGTACTGGGAGGAGACTCAGCATCACAGCTGAGAGTTCTCCAAGTGGTCACAGGCAATGGGAGGAGCTGCCAAACCCCAAGATATCCTTCTGCTCTCCTTGCCCTTGTCACTTTGTCCTTCTGTCTGTGTTTGGTGCTCCACAAATCCACTGCAATTCACCCTTTCCTCACCTCCGTGACTTGGAACCTTTTGGGTCTAGAGCAGAGGAGCTTTTACAGCAGGAATAATTGGCAGTTTATACCAGTTCTGAGTATAAAAAGGACCAGAAGAAGTTTAAAACAAACAATACCCTGGATTAATATGTTAGTTACTTATGCAAGGGTATGCTAAGAAAACAGCCTTTTGTAGAAACAGATATAAACCACAGAAAAGATAATGACTCCAATTTTAATGCATTCTGTATTAAATGTAATTCTGTGCAGGGAAGTGCTATACCCTGGTAGAGTATTTCTGGAAAAATTTAGGTACAAAACACAGGTAGAAAATAAAGAAGAAAAAGAGATATTTACAGAATGCAGCTGTTTTGGACTCCTAGGTACTTGTGTGCTGCCACAGCAGTATGACAACCAGCAATATTTTACTTTGGATTGTATAAAAAACACACACATCCATCATTCCCAAGTACCTAATACAGAGATTGTTGCCATGGAAAATCTGCACCTAAACATCTACTTTACTAAACAATATAAACTAACAACTGAGGATGCAGTGCCTGTGTAGAAACAGAACATTTAGGCACTTGGCATCTTCCCAGTCAATGACTGTTTTAAAATGTATTAGTATGGTAATTGTCTCCAAGAACCCTGTAAAATGCACAGAACACGGGATAACAAAGGTTCAAGCTGTGAGACAATCTGGAGGAACTAATATCTTGCACTAAATATCAACCTGGTTAATTCAGACAAAATATATTCCAATGACCTCCAACACACAAAAATGCAGGAGCCAGAGGGCAGAAGGAATGGACTGGTGGCTTTTCTGCACATTAAATTTGCAAATATTCGATGTTAGGGAATTATCTTGCATCTGTGGTGTGAATGAAACCATGTCAGAGCATGCAGAGATAGGGTCTCTGCTCATGTTATTTAGAAAATACAGTCACTACTGTATTATTAACTGAGGTGGCATAGGTAAATAGCAGGGGTTGTATTGAGGGGCTTAAAACATTTAAATAACCATTAGATTTTACACTGTAGTTCAGTTTAGAGTGATCAACTCGCATTACTGAATTTTAACTGGGTAGCAGGGATGCTCTAGCACCCAGCCACAAAGGGTTAATACAATTAGAGTGAGAAGTCTTGTTACTAGAGGACATGTTCTGATTATTAGATCAGATGAAGATAAAGAAGCAATAATTTTGAAAGTATTTCTGTATTGTTTCATTAAGTCATAGAGTATTAAACAATTCCCCCAAGATACAGATTGAGAACATTGCTTTAATTTGTGAAACTGTGAGTTGTTTTTTGTGGAGGCACCCATTAAAATCTCTGTTATTTCAGAAGCAATTCCTCCATAATCAAACAGGAGATCAGCACATCATCACTGAGATTTGGTGCTTTGTACAACGTGTGCCTGGCACAGGCTTTCCCAGTACTTTGGGGTGAAAGTAAGTATTTGGAAATATTTTTATACTTGCAACAAATAAGGTTAAAGAGGGTTGAAATGACAAAAACTTTATCAATAGAGGCACTACATCAGACACTATCAACAGAAAGCTAAATACAGAGCATTAGGCAGGCAAGGCTATGAGAAAATGGAAGGAGATTACTGAAATGGAAATCAAAGACTTGCTCTGTCATTTCTGTGATCCTACTCCCTTTGAAGTTAATGGCTAAACTAATACTGACCTCACCAGGAACATGCTTTATTCCAAGAAAATCTGTCAAGTGCAAGGACTCAAGATATTTTCTATCAGGCTTTATGAAAAAGTAAAATAAAAAAAAATCCCCCCAACATGGGTGCAGCCAGCAGCATGTGTCCCTCAAAACCAGGGCAGCTCCTTTCTCCCTCAATAAAAGTGGTGCCCACATGGTGACACGTGGGCAGAGACTGATACTGTCAATGGAGTTACATAATAGGTGTCCTTTGCTCCACTAAATTTTCATAAAAATTCTGCAAAGCTGGCTTAAAACATGCAGAAAACACTGACTGCAACACTTCAGCTTTCATTCCTAACAGGTCTCTCTCCATGTGAATTAAGCTCCACCACAGCAAAAACCAGTAACTGCTAAAAAATGTCAGAATTAGAGCAATTTGTAAGAGTTTCAATTGAACATTAAATCATTCTGAAAGAGCAAAGCTGCCCACGCCACAGTCAGAGCTGAGTGGGAACTATCAGCCTCCTGCTCTCAGAAAACTCTCAGACTATCAAACCTGCAGAACTACCAAGTCTTTAATGGAATAGATAAATTTATCTTGTTTACACTTTGGAGCTCATAGATGGTGGAACAATGAAGGAGATGGGAGTTACAGGAAACTGATTCATACCCAACGTCAGGAAACATTTCTCATGCTCACTCAGAGATCAGAACTGTGTGGGCTCAGCACAGGGAAAGTGAAACTGCCCAGAAGAGAGGTAAAAGATCATTCAGAGAATTCTTAACTGTTCCTTCTGGTTCTAGTGAAGTGCTGCTCCCATGCAAATGAGTACAGGGCCAGGCTGCTAATTATAAATGGGAATTATTATGCAGCAAATACCCAATTAAATGGTTATTGAAGCTAAAAGCCTTCTCCATGTCCTGATTTTACTTGTTTTTATGCCCTAAATGATATACTTCCCATTTCCAGGGGAGAGAACTGGAGGGGGTAGCAAGAACACTGAAAGATAAACCAATTCCTTGCAAATCTTCAATATGTATAATTGGAATGGGAATCAAAAGTTTGAAAATCTTAGAGGGATTTTCTGTGCCTTTTCAGTTCAGCTGTTTCATTACATATCCATGGTCAATGTATGTTCGGGTTTGTTGGTGATTTTAATCCTAAAGGTAGCCTTGCTCTGCAAAAACACATTTCAAAACATCAAGGATTGGGTCTTTTAGAATTTAAAAATATTATGATCCCTTAGAAAACAATATATCCAGGGGGGTGGAAGGGGATGGGTTTGAAGGTCCCTCCTGACTCAAATCATTCTGTGATTCCATGAGTGCCACAGAAACCAGAATTCAGCCACACCCTGAAGAAGCCAACGGCTCAGGAAAACTCCCACCAGCAACCCCCAATGCCACCACCTCTGAGATATCCTTCTGAGCCTTACTTTGAGTGTGCTGTTCTTGGCTGTCAGCTGCTGCTCCAGCTGGGAGATTTGGCTGCTGGAGTTCTCCCTCAGCTTGGTGAGGCTGCCCTGGAGTCTCTGGACATCTTCTACGAGCTGGGCGATCTCGCGCTCCTTCGCAGCCAGCTCCACTTCCAGGCTGGAGCGGGTCAGCACCTCGATGGCCTGCTCCTGCAGGGAAAATAGGGTTAGAGGAAGGAAAAGGGGGAGGAAAAGCAACAAACCTAATTTCAGGGTGGTTCAGCAAGGAGCAATCATGGCATTGGGTGGCACAAGAAACGGACAGTTCCTCAATCTGGGACTCCTGTGATTGACGTTGGGAGTCTGGAAGATGGAAATTCCTACATCCCAGGACAGCTCTCTGGGAAAACAGGGATAACAGAGGGAATAAATTTCCCTGTTTCATAAGTGCACTGGAAAGATGCAGCCGTGAAAGTCAAAGGATTCTATTTAGATCTATTTATTATTAATAGCCCAAATGCTTTGACAACTATGAAAATCTGTGCTTACAAAATACTAATCAGATAAAATATTCTGAAGTAATGGAGCAGAATTTCTTAATCAGGAAAGGCAGAGCCATGTGCCTGTGGCTCTCTCCATGCACACTGCACGTTTCAGGCAAAATTGTCAAAAATTGCCCCAAACTGCTACTTCAAATGAACTTGCTCCTTGCATGAAAATTGTTCATGTTAACATTATTGCAAGCATCCCTCCACGGGGAAGAAGAGAGATGTGACAGCTCTAAGACAAGGCCATTCTCCCTTTGGTCACCGCTCTCAGAAATTCCCTTTACTAAATCTTCCTTCTTCCAGTTTCCCCCAGCTGTAAAATCTGTCCTCAAGTCTGGAACTTCCTCTCTGGACTGACTTTCTGGGAGGACAAGGAACCAGAGAGGACAGAGAGGTCCAGAAGAAGGCAGATCCATTCAGAAGAGATAAAAGAGGGTAATTGTACCACCTCTGTCTCCTTTTGTGCTGGAGATTACAGCTGTGATGCATCAGGGAGCTCTGAGCCTCCTCCATGGAGGATGTGAGGAAAGCCTTGTGCCCGTGGGGGGGAAACGAGGCAGCCCAAGGAGGGGCACACATTCCATTAAAGAGCCCAAAATGCAGCTCACAAAGGTTAATGGCTGTTCCTCAGAAGCACCACTGAAGGAGGAGAGAATCCATTCAGCGAGAGGGAGATGAAGATGGTGAGCACTAAACCAAAGATCTGTGGTGAAAGAGCTGAGAATTCACCCCAGTGACACCCTGACAAATGAAGATGACACTGCAGCAGATTGAAATATACTCCATACCCTCTTTGCTGGGAACACAGGAACAACAAAATCCCCTTTTCCATATCTTCTAAACATTCAGCTTGATTCCCAGTGACTACACCCTGCTGCACTCACAGAAAGCTGCATGTAGGAACAGCAGTTAACAACGCTCTCCTATTACACTGAATTATACTTTTAACTTGAAAAAAACCTCTAATTTGCTTGCATGAAACATCACAAGTTGTATAATCATCTGCTGCTTGTGCCTATTGAGACTAGAACGTAGAGTCTGAAATAAGATAGATAATGATCATTTTCATCCTGCAGTAGTTGTCATATTAAATATAAATGAAGTGCAGAAGTACTATTAAATACAAGAAAGACCTAATGTTAAAATAATGATAAGACTAGGACACGAGATAGGAAGAGGCAGGTAATTCAGAGTTACAAGTGATATTCAGGCTTTTTATTTTTTGTTTTGCAGCCTACTTGTCTATCTTTTGACTTCTCTGAGAAAATACTGGGTTGTATTAATAGACAACCAAACAGATCTGGAGGACTTATGGTTTGTTACTTGCTCTCTGCAAATGATTTTTAAAGGCAGCCATGTGTTCCTCTGCTATCAGTGTCAAGCATGTATAAGGCTTGCAAGGAAAAAAAAAAGCAATGATTTCTTTTGTTTCTTAAATCTGCTGCTTAGAAGTAGACTAAATTTCACTTAATTGCATATTTACATTTAAATACTCTCTATTTCTCCTTTGGCAAACAAAAATCAAAATAATCTGGCTGCTCATCTGTGATACCTGCTCACCCAGGGCCAGCTGGAGCCCTGTAACAGCCCCTGTGCCTGCAGGTCCCATCAGCAGCCTTGGCTTTGTTCAGAACCACACAGAGGAGGCAACAAGCAGGAGTACAGAGTATCTTCTCAATTTTCCAAGGATTTATAGGTGTAATTCTCAGTTTTGATACAGCCAGTGAAAACTGGAGTGGTATCAAATTTATTTCCAGTTTCTCTGACAGCCCAGGCAGGGAGTGAGGAGAGGCAGAGTGGGCAGGGAGCCCCACACCTGAGGGCCACCAAGGCTCTCTTGCTGCCTCTATTTCTCCTCTGCTGATGCTCTCAGCCACGTGAAATGATTTCTGAGAGCTGTGCTGTCCACCTGGAGCAGGCAGTGATGGATCACCACAGAGCCAAGTGACCTCTGTCCTTCCCATGGTCTCCTCCAGACACCAACCCCCCCAGAAGCTGAGCCCCACCACAATCCCCAAGGAACACCGTTCCCTTTTAGTTAAAATATGACTTCAAACAGCTGTTTTTATAGCTGTGGGCATAAATTGAAGGAGCTGTAGTGCAGGAATGTCAGAAACCTGTAAGAGTCAGTAAATATTTTCTCTCACCACATCAGGTGCCTTCTGGATCTGCGTAGCAAGTTGGAGAGATTTGTTAGCTGATGAGAGCTGCTCCCTTAAGGTCTCTGCCTCTCTCTGAGCCACCTCTGCCCTCTGAAGGAAATGAAAAGGGGTGAAAAGAGAAAGTACATTCAGTTTAACAACTGACAATTATTACAAGAACATTCATCAATTCATGCCTGACTGAATATAATTGATTTTCCTAAACACTCAACCTAATAAATGTTAGAAAAAAACATAGAATGTGATGGATTTTTATTTTAAACAGTACAAGGAAGAAATAATTGAGCGATTATGACAGTAATTTAACGCTAGGAGCAAGGAATCCCCTGCTGATACTAATGCTGCGGCCCACTGAATTTCCCAGACTGAATAAATACAAGTGGAAATGGAGTCTTTTTATTCAATTTCTTTCTATTCTCATAGACCAAGCAGATTTTATTGCAAGGCTCCTCATGGGAATAATTCTCACGGGTAAATGCTGAATTAAAAGATATTCTGACCACTCTCTCAAACACACATACAATGTTGTGGGCTGTCTTTCTGCAGTAATTATTCCCTAAAACATGAATTGTTAGATTCTGTTCTTTCAGCAGGTCTATTTACTCAACAATATTTAACCCTAAAGTGACAATTTTGCACAGCTCAGTTACCAGCTGCTGAGGATTTATGCAAGAGCTGATAAGCCTCTGATTTGGCCACTGGTCAAAATTCCCATCTAAATATTGAATAATAATAGAAAGGAGAAAGGCAGAATGATGAGGAAAAATTGTCTGTATGAGAGTTTGGGTAGAGACAGATGGATCAGTAACTTCAGGCAATAAATAGCAGCAAAGTCCTTTTCATAACAGTCTGCAAGCTTCTGTTAGAAATGGAACAAAACCTGGTTCTTTTACAATATACACTCCTCCTGGCAAGTCTGTCTTCTCTCTTTTTAAAAAAATGTATTTTATTGTTATAAAACCACACTGCTTTCCTCCTTGAGTAATCACTGCTTTTTGCCTTGGCTTCTCCATGCAAATCATGCTGTGCTCTCAGAAAACAGCCAAAATAATTTTCTATCTCCACTTCCAAGACCTATCACCAATTCTACCAAACCTATCAGTTGCCACCAGTGAAGGTCAAAACTTTTCTTGACCTTGCCCAGCTGATGGATCCCTTCCTTTATGGAATGATAAATTCCCACTGCCTTTTTTGAGCCACCCAAACTGCCACAGACTCCTTGCTAATCCTTTGGAAAACCTAGGTCACCTAAAATAGTGAATATACAACATAGAGCAAATATAAAGCCTCTAGTGAATATAAAATTATAGTGAATATAGAAGCTATAGCAAATATACAACTTACAGTAATATAAAACCTATAATGAATATAAAACCTGTAGAAAATATAAAATCTATAGAAAGTATAAATCCTACAGTGAATATAAGCCCTACAGCCCTGTGTGTGTGTGGTCTCTGATTCCTCACCAGTCAAAGCAGACTCTGCATGTTTAATCAATGAGTAAACTAACAGCAATCAAATACTAAACGCATCATCTGCGCTATTTGCTCACAACATTGTATTAAATGATTTTGCACAGGTTCTACAGCTGTAATTAAAATGTGATTGTAAAAAGTGCAGTGACGTGGCTCCAATAATCAGAGCAGGGGACACAACCTATTGTGTGCTTGGAAAAGATGGAAACAGCAGTAAAAAAAAGGCACAAAAAGAGGGATTTATGTTGTTTATGTGGCTGGATAATATTAGGATAAATACTGAGCTAACAATACACATTGAGATAAATTATTTTCTGGTACTTTATTAGATGTGCAGCTACATATATTGATCTAATAACTACAGAACAACTCCAGCAAAGCAGGACAAGTTACTACACTGTGGCACTTGCTCTTCCATCTACTGCTGTATAAGTAATGGGTTTTGCAGCCTTGAGCAATTCTGCTGATGGCTTCCATTCAGTGCAGCATTGTTTGGAGAATCTATTCAGCTTGCATGCGAGCAAACCACAGAGGATATTGCTAATAGGTGGTACATCTGCATATACAGTGAGCTGTCAGCTGCCCTTTCTGCACAGCCTCCCCAGCCAATTCCCAACACCTGTTGTGATCCTCGGAATAATACCAGACAAGATTTTGTACTAGGCATTGTTAAAAATACATCAGCACAAACTCTGGGCAATTCTATTTGGGAAATACTGGTCAATTTCCCTATTTTTTTTCCCTCCCCCCCTCACAGAATGGAAGCTTTTTAGAGCCAGAATTACAGATGTGCTCAGTGTCTGGAAAGCACTTTTGGGTGCTATCGCAATATAAATTATAAATGACACACAAAACCCTGTTAAAAGAATGGCAGTTTCAAATTTGAGCACTTACAAGTTTGGAAAAGCCAAGCCTGAGTCTGGTGCTCAGCCACCCTGTGTGAGGGCTCAGGAGTGTGATGGCAGCACACAGGAACTGCTGTGGGTTTTCCAGTGAGATTTTCCCAGTGAGAACCCCTGCTCCATGCAGCTCTGAGAGGAACATGGTGAGTGGAGCTTCTGCTTGCTTTGTTCCCCGTGTGACCCCTGCACTTCATCTGCTTTGAGCTAATCCCACTCTCCTCTGCTGATGGCATTAATCTCTTCCTCACGGGAGCTGTGCTGCACCACCAGCAGTGCCTCAGGACATTGCTGCCTGCACTGGCACAAGCCCTCTTTGGAGCTGTGTGAGTTCCTGGAGCTGTGTGGGTTTCTGGAGCTGTGTGAGTTCCTGGAGCTGTGTGGGCTCCTGGAGCTGGGTGGGCTCCTGGAGCTGTGTGGGTTTCTGGAGCTGGGTGGGTTCCTGGAGCTGTGTGAGTTCCTGGAGCTGGGGGGGTTCCTGGAGCTGGGGGGGGTCCTGGAGCTGGGTGGGTTCCTGGAGCTGTGTGAGTTCCTGGAGCTGTTTGGGCTCCTGGAGCTGGGTGGGCTCCTGGAGCTGTGTGAGCTCCTGGAGCTGTGTGAGCTCCTGGAGCTGTGTGGGTTCCTGGAGCTGGGGGGGTTCCTGGAGCTGGGTGGGTTCCTGGAGCTGTGTGAGTTCCTGGAGCTGTTTGGGCTCCTGGAGCTGGGTGGGCTCCTGGAGCTGTGTGAGCTCCTGGAGCTGTGTGAGCTCCTGGAGCTGTGTGGGCTCCTGGAGCTGGGGGGGTTCCTGGAGCCCCTGGCACACCTCCCTGCACGGCAGCCCTGGCTGGAGGCTCCCAGCGTGGCAGGAGCTGCCCCTGCCCGTTCCCGAGCAGTGGCTGAGGTGCTGCTCCCCTGCCAGACCCTCTGGGTTTGCCTCTTCCACTGCCACCCCTCTCTGCTTGTCACTCTGTCCCCTTCCTAATTCATTCTGGCTGCTGGAAGCACCATTTCTGTCTTCTCTGTGCTCCACAGTGCCTTTAGCTCCAGGCAGGCAAACCCCAGCTCGTACCTCGCACGACCTAATGAACATCCACAAACTTCCAGAATGAGCCTTACCCCCACGATTTCCTCCTTCCTCTTCTCCTCGTTGCTTCTTCTCCAAATGTCCTCACAAAAGGTCCTCCAAGTGTCCCTGTCCCAGTGTCTGTCCCCACTCCCTCCCCACCACGAAGCCCTCTCCCTGTCCTCTTCCCATGCTGATGTGTCCAGCCCTGGCAGGAGCAGCCTGGGGAGTGTCTCCCCTCCCTGTGCACCCACAAAACCTCACATCACACCCAGAAAAAGCAAAAGCTTTTTCAGTGTTCACCCAGCCAGAGCAGTGACAGACTGCAGCGTGCCTGGGACAGACACCGGCAGCAAAGCCTGAATAAATTCAAACCAGATTCTGCTGAGTTTCTGTGAACTCTTTTTTCCAGACTCTTATAGGCTGGCCAAACTTGAGGCTGTTTTTTAATTATTTTTTTAATTTTTTTTTTTTATTTTTCTACTTGAAGCAACAGAAGATACAAGCCTGAGAAAAAAGCGAACCATCCCTCATCAAACCCCTTCTATTAAATATGGGCACAGCAGGCTCCTCACCAAAACAGCAAGAGAAATTCGTAACATCTGGGGGAAAATGGATTTTTTTTTTCCCCTAATCTTGTTCTTAAAAATGGTTGAACAATTTTTCCTGAAGTAAGAGAAAAGAGTGCAGCCAGAGACAGGCGCCCAGTATGGAAAATGGCTAAACCCAAGGAATCTTGCACAACTTGGAGCCACTGGAAAGTTCACAAAAACTTCTGTTTGTGTGAAACTGTCCCACTTCAGCTGAGAAATACAGAGAGATTCGCAGAATCACAGAGAGGCTTGGTTTGGAAGGGGCCTTAAAGCCCACCCAGCGCCACCCCTGCCATGGGCACAGACACTTCCACTGTGCCAGGCTGCTCCAAGCCCTGCCCAGCCTGGCCTGGAGCACTTCCAGGGATCCAGGGGCAGCCACAGCTTCTCTGGGCACCCTGTGGGCCTGCCCACCCTCACAGGGAACAATTCCTTCCTAATATCCCATCTCTGCCTGCCCTCTGGCAGTGGGAAGTCATTCCCCCCCGTCCTGGAACTCCAGGCCCTTGTCCCAAGTCCATCTCCAGCTCTCCTGGAGCCCCTTTAGGTACTGGATATGCCACAGCACAGTTGCTTTTCACCAGTCAGTGCTAAAACTCTTGGTTCCTTACTCCCAAATCACATGCACAGCCTAAAAAACCCCTCAATGACCAGTGACAGTCACACTAATGGCCTTGATGAAGCTCATGCAAATCCAGTGTTGCCCAAAATGCTATTTTTCAACACAGTTCAGTCATATAATTCCTCCTAATTCCTACACTGCTGTTTTCTAGTACAGAACTACCTCCCTAGTAACAAAATATTTCAAAATAGTTCCATTTTCCTTCATACAGCAGGTAAATATTGTACTGCTCACAGTGGAGCCAGGAGGTCACGATCGTAACGCTGCTGTGTGCTTTCCAATTAAAAATAGAAAAAAAAGCCTTACACAATATATCCAGTTTAAATTATTCTCCTTGTTTCCTGACAAGATAATGAATAGCATGAACCAAGTGCTCTTCTACTTACAGTAAAATGTTAATTTGATCAAAGACCAGTGGTGTGAACAGCAAAATGAGATACTAATGTGAAAAAAAATGTATAACCTTTCCCTTAAAGTTCCACCAGCCAAACTCTATTTCCTTATTCCATGCTAAATTCAGTGCTGTATGTGGGAAAATCTTCCTATGGGCGAGGAGTGGGTATTATCACAAGTAATTCTGCTGCAGTTAATGAGCCTGGTTATGGCAGCAATCACCACACTTGGAGCTGACATTCAGACTTGCAAGCTGCTGCAAAAGCTGTGTTTCTTGGAGTACAACATCAATTAAAACACACTGGTTCTATGTGCTTTAATTTCCTGACTTTTCAGATAAAAAAATTTTCTAGGAAACCTTTAGATGGCCCTAACTTCCACAGAACAGCAGCAAGGGTAGCAGAACATCAGGGACATGGAAGACTTTTCAGGGCTCTGGCACCTATTTTTTCCAACAATGGAGAATTACATGATAAAAAAGAAAAAACTCCACCAACCAGAAGAGGTTGGGTTGTCTTCATTCTTGTCTTCAGGCTATTGCACTTTCCTCTGTGTGCTGAAAGGCTGCCAGATAAATGTATTCCCAAATGATAGCCAGGCATTTGCAGGAAACTCAAGTTTGCATGAAAATAATATTAACTGTATTTTGCCTTTATACAGAACTTCTCCGTACAAGGATCTCAAATGCCCTTTGTAAAGTAAATGTTATTATTCCCATTTTATAGACAGTGAAATCCCAGGATTAAGTGAACAACTTCATCTGCCATGAAGCAGTGTAACTTAACTGGAACCACGGGATGGTTTGGGCTGGGAGGGACCTTAAATCTCATCTCACTCCACCCCCTGCCAGGGCAGGGACACCTTCCCCTGTCCCAGGGTGCTCCAGGCTCCATCCAACCTGGCCTGGAGCATTCCCAAGGATGGGGCAATTCCCCAGAGAGATGGCACACAATGATAGCATCCAGCTCACTGCCAAGGAGCCAGAAATAAAAGCAAATCCTCTGGCAGTGTCTGTACCAGCCCTGGTGCAATGCAGGAGCCCAGGCAGGATGAATTCCCTTCCTCATGGAAGTGCAAGCCCAAGGATGCCTCATCAGGGGTGTGGTGGTCACAGCAACCCTCTCTGAGCAGCAGCACCACCTGTATTGTGCTGCACTGGTGCTGCTGAGTGAAAAGGGGAATTTATTCCATCTGCTGCTCAAAAACATACATATTTTATGGCAATCTCACTTAGCAGGAATATCTTTTCAAACCATTTTCCAATGTGATTTGTTGGAGACAGGAAGGTGCCATACCCAAGGAAATAAAAAATAATCTTGAGAGCAGCATTTCGGCTAAAACACCCTGGTGAGGTTTTCTTTCTACTTTTATAGCAGACACTGTTTTATGTATTTTAGTGGCAGTTTGGCTCCAAAAAATGCTTAAATTCACTGACTCTTCCTTTACAGACTTTAAAACCCAACACTACATTTCTGTGGAATAAATGGTATTGATCCAGTCTAGATTCTTTAATAAAAGCTGCTATATTTTAGAAAGTACAGTTTTCTCGATTTATTGGTATTACAAGTTTCTATATTTGACTTTCTTTCCCCAGAAAAAATAAGAAGTAGAAATCTGGGAGCACTACTGATCAGCACTGTGAAGATGGAAAGAAAACCAATGGAAACATGTGGCTTTTCCAAAGGGATAAGAGAAGAAAAATAAATTAATTCTTCTTCTACAGCTTACACAACATAGTCCACACACACACAAAAAGTCTCATGTTCTCTTTCTCTTAACACTCTCAGAATCTAAGGATACCTATACCTGAGGCTGCTTTTCAAATCTATTTCTTCCTCTTTCAGGTTAAAATACAATAACCCAGGAGCAAACAACCCTAACCAAAGTTCTTCTCTTTTTGTTTTAGAAGTGAAAAAGCACCTTTTTCTTTGCAGGAAGCTCAAATTAAAAAGCCCATTAGATTTTTTTTTTTTTTAACTATATGATCAATGTATAAAGGCAGAAAAGAGATCTGGACACATCAATGACACGAAGCCACAAATTTAGACTCAGTATTAAAACCTTAAAATGAGCCCTGCTGTAATTTTAAAAAATTAAATATATTTACTATATTCAAATATTAAAATATATTTAAATATTTCTATTTTCACAACCTAGGAATTATTACTTCTAACAAAAACCTCTGTTTTTCTCAGGTACAACTGGATGATTCCAGGTTCCTGGAGGAAGTACAGAAACAGAACAATAATTCATTTTAAAAATTTTGTCGTCCCAAAAGATTCGTGACTTTACTGCCATAAACACTGGAAAGGTGTAAACTTGAAAAGGTACAGCAAAGTGCTAACCATAAATATTTGTCTAAAATAAACAGTCACACAACTGTAACTTCTGTGAATGCAGAAATGTATACTGGAGCTTCATTAACTTCCCTGATTGGAAATTAGAATATTCTGGGAATCAAACAATAAAAAATTCAAAGATGCTGTATCCCAAACTATGATAAATCATTTATTTTGACAAGTATGGGTAGTTTAGTTTTAATTATTTATTCTTATACTTCGTAGCATATCAGAAAATATGCAGTGATTTATTGTGCAAAATGAAATCTTAATAAAACGAGTCCCTCCACCGAACTACAGCATTATTAAATCTTCATGGATTTGCAGGGGGAACTCGTGGGTTATGTTATCAAGTTTTGTCACTGGGCTGCTGGGTTAATAAAGTGAAAAGGAGCCCTTCCTGTTGGATTTGGCTCTGTTGTGCCCTGGTTCCTGCACAGGCCTGAGCCTCACAGCCTTGGGGATGGGGAGAGGCTGGACAGGGATCCTGCACTCATTCATGTCCCCTGCTGCCTGGGACATGATGGAATTGCAGCTTTTACCAAAATACAATGGGGGTTTTGGCTTCAGGCCTTGCACCCCTCCTAAAGCTCTATGGCAGGAGCCAACAGCTCCCCTCGAGGCAGCTGCAGCTGGACCAGACATTTTAATGCACTATTCTTGCCTATTTTATATTAAAAAAAACCTCTCAGGACTTTCCAAGGGAAGGGTTACACCCATGTCACCCTCAGAGTGGGTGAAACTTGGTGTACTCTGAACTCTGCCAGCCAGAATGGAGCAGCCCTGCCATAAAAACCCACTGGAGATTGTGGATTTATGGCACTGAGCACCTGGAGGAGCAGCTGAGGAAGAAGAGGCTGTCACCACCCCTCATCTCCAGCACCCACCTCTGTCCCAGAGAGGGGTTCACTTCTCCCACTATTATGTTTTGTGGGAAAATTCAGTTTTACACCTTGTGTTAATGACCCAATGGAGAGAGAGGGAGCTTTGTGGTCACTACCCCTCCCTCTCTCTGAACAGAAAATTGCAAAGCTCACTGGCATTTAAAGGCAATTATTCTGATGAGCCAGTAATTTGTTCTGGGGTTGGTATCACACAAACTAGCCCAGAAAGCTCCTGCATGAAAAAACTTGAGGATCCAAGTGAGAAAAAACACTGGGAGAAGAGAGGTGATGGAGCTGAAGATAAGAATGGTCCCTGCTTCACCCCACAGGACAGAGGGGTGGGAGCCACAAAATCAGCTCTGTCCCTGTGGATTGGATTTTTATGGACACCTGGACCAAGGTAGGGGCACATCCACCCCCCTGTTCCTGCAGAACTGGAGAGGGAAAGGCACTCCCCTCCTCTCAGGAGCCAGACAGGAGTCCTCACAACAGCAATGGAAGTTCTGAAGTGCCAGCTCTGCATTTAAAAAGGGCAGTAAGTGGGAAAGGCATTTTCAAGAAATGTCAGATATATAAAAATTGACACCAATTTTTTTCCCCTACATTTTCAGTGGAAACATGTAAATCTGTGCTCTGAATCCCAGTTGTTTGGGTCAGTGCTAATTCCAGAGCAGCAAAACATCACATCCACACCAGCCAGGCAGTCCCTGAGCAAAGCAGGAGTCGTGCTGAGCACTACTCTTTAAAGTTAGCCTTAATAATGGGGAATGAGCACTTACTGAAATGGTAAAAGGAAATGTTAATTTAACTATTAAATACATAATTAGGTTAAGTACTTGTTTCTGCAATTGTAACACTTCAGCCTGATGCAAACTCACTTTCTGGCCTGTGCAATAGATTTAATTTCTTCCAGTAATTTTTTTTCAGCTATGAAGAGGTAAAACACAGGAATTGCTGCTATAAAGATTAGATACAATTCATCGAAGTGTATTATAAAGGTAAAGCATCACACAAGGCAAAGACTCTATGGGCATATTTCAGTATGTGAGCTGAGCCCCTGCAGCAGCTCCTGCCCCTCTCCAGGTGAACTTGCCCTTCCCTCCTCCAAAGCCACAGAGTTCCTTTGGGCACAAGAAAGACGTGGAACTGTTGGAGCAATTCCAGAGGAGGCCCTGGAGCTGCTCCCAGGGCTGGAGCCAGCCTGGGAGAGCTGAGGGAGCTCACCTGGAGAAGGGAAGGCTCCAGGAGACCTCAGAGCCCCTTCCAGGGCTTAAAGGGGCTCCAGGAGAGCTGGAGAGGGATTTGGGACATGGGATGGAGGAACAGGGCACAGGGAATGGCTTCCCACTTAGATGGGACACTGGGAAGGAATTGTTCCCTGTGAGGGTGTAAGGCCCTGGCACAGGTGCCCAGAGCAGCTGTGGCTGCCCCTGGATCCCTGGCAGTGCCCAAGGCCAGGTCAGACAGGGCTTGGAGCAGCCTGGGACAGCAGAAGGTGCTCCTGCCCATGGCAGGGGGTGGAACTGGATGATCTTTAAGGTCCCTTCCCACCCAAACCATTCCATGATGTTGGTGCTGTGGCTTCTGCCATGTTTTGCTGAGCTGCCTCAAGCTGCTAAACCCACAGAGAACAAATGTGGTCCCTTCACCCCCAATCCAGGCTTTCCTGCACTTCCTGAGCTCAGTGGGTTCAGTGAAGGCTCCAGGTGCCAGAGCTGTTCTTTGGGAGGGGATGGGACTGCAGCAGCCAGAGGGGGAGGAAGAGGAGAGGGAGATGGGGAATGGAGAGACTGAATCCCCTCCTCTGGCCTCCCAACAGCTCAGATGAACTGGTTTAATGTACAGTCAGATTTGGCAGAATTACAAGGAAACTAAGGGTTATGCACATAAGCAGTTATAAATTTTACCTAATTACATGAAAAGCACCACAATACAGTAAAAACAAAACAACCCACATTGCAGCTTTGTACCACTTAGATAGAAAAATAGCGTTTCTGGATAAATAGGTATAATCCATTTTAGGAGGCAATGAGGAATCCAGAAATACCTGTTCTTTAACTACAGCCCCCTTTAGACTGAGGGAAAAAAACAACTACTGGGTAAATCATTGCAAAATGTACTGCCTTTGTAAAAATCACAGAATAATTCTACCAAACATTTTTAACACCTACATAATTTCTAAAAAGTCTACATATTTTCAAATAATTACTAGTACTTTCATAAATATTTAATGCTGTCTACGAAAGTTCTTTGACAGAACTAAAAACCCACTGTATAAACACCAGTTTGCTTTTACTGACTAAATAATCAACTCAACAACTTTCAAATACGATTTTGGCTTCATTAAGACATTATGATACTGGAATGTGTCCAGAGAAGGAGCTGGGGAAGGGTTTGGGGCACCAGGAGTGGATGAGGGAGCTGGGAGGGCCCAGCCTGGGGAAAAAGAGGCTCAGGGGGGACCTTCTCTTCCCCTACAACTCCCTGGAAGGAGGCTTTAGGTGAGAATTGGGCTCTGCTCCCAGGTAACAAGTGACAGGACACGAGGAAACAGCCTCAGGCTGCTCCAAGGGAGGTTTAGGTTGGATACCAGAGAAAATCTCTTCATTGAAAGGGTTGTCCAGCCCAGGCACAGCTGCTCAGGGCAGGGGGGTGAAGTCTCCAACCCTTCAGGGATTTCAAAGCCCTGTGGATGTGGCATTTGGGGACAGGTTTAGTGGTGGGCTTGGCAGTGCTGGGTGATGGTTGGACTGGACGATCTTGGAGGGCTTCTCCAGTGGAAATGATTCTGTGATTTGTATTTTTCCAATTTGCCAAGAGCTAGTGTAAAGGCCAACAGCACTTGCTGTAGACTTGACAGCTGCAGCAGGGGAGTGTGGGGGCTGAAAGCTGATCTGGCAAAAGGGAAAAGAAAAAGCAAAACAGCAGCTGGAGCAGGGGGTACATTTTCAACAGGATCAGTGACCTGGTCTGGCTCACACAACCACTGCTGACAGCAGGACCCAGGGAGGGGAAGGAGCTGCCACTATTGCTCCTGGAAGGGAGCTGCTCTCAGGTAAACCTCAGCTGGATTATAAATCCATAACCTGGGAGATTTGAGATTGCAATCTCTGGTTGTACCTGGCAGAGGGATTAATGCAGCTCACTGATAAGCAAATGCCTGGCTGAGGTTTCCCTCTGGGAAACCACCACCCACTGGCTTGCTGGAATTTCCACTGCCATGGAATCCTGCCTGGCCATACCCATCTCCTCCACCTCACTCACTCAGAAGGGTTCTCTGCATGGCTGTTGGGTTTGGGTTTGCTAAACTCCATATTTCTGTCAGGAGTGTGTGCACTGTGAGGGATGGCCAGAGAGACATTTCACAGCCCCAATTAACATCTGCAGGAACAAATGGCAATTTCTTTATGGTCCTGCACAGAAAGAACAGTCTGATCCAACCCTTGCTAAAAATTAATATGCCAATAAAACATGGCAGAAAAGGATGGGGGAAAAGAAGTCTGAAGAAGTCCCCAAAACCTGCAGCCCTGCCACAGCCACAGGGCAGACATCTTTTAATTTGGGGCAAACCATTCAGCTGCATGTCTGAGTAGGAGCCAATATGACAGATTTAGAAACACAAAGCCAAGAATAACTACAGTGGGAAACGTACGTTTAAATTATTAGAAGGTAAATATATGGCAAGCACTGCTGTACTGTGCACACAATCCTTACAGAGCATCCCTAAAGAGCTGTATTTTGCTCAAAATTTGCATATTTTCTTACTCCACGCAGTTATGACTGCGAAGTGCATATAAAAGAACTGTCATGAAATCCAAAAGAGAATTAAAAAAGAATAATCAAAGTCACACTTCGAATTTTATGGGGGACTCATTTAAAATCCTACCTGATTTGCTCTTTCAAGGTCTGTCATGATCATCTCGATTTCATCAGCCCTGGGAGAACAAGAGAGCAGAAGTTTTGTTATCGCACAGAGAACGCAGCAACAGGCACACAAACATCACCAACTGTCAATATTTATTTGTAAAAGGACACAGTAAGACTGAGCAGCTCATCTCTTGACTGGTGAGATCCTCTGGAGTTGTCTGGACCAGTCTGCAAATCTCCAATTCCTTCACCTGTTCTCCTTTTTGCAATGCAATAGGAAAATTGGTATCTGAGCATATTCATTGGCTCTTTGAAGGTCTTACTCCCCAAAATTCCAGGCAGGGTTATCCTCCCAACATGTAAAGGTGCATCCCAAGTGACAATTATGGAGAAGTCAAAGGCAAGTTCTTCAATCAACTCCCCACATATACAAAAGCAAACAGCTACTCTTCTGTTTCAGTGTGCCCAGAAGTTTGGTTCTAAATTTGGTAAAAAAACCCCAAAAAATCAAGAGATCAAAGAGACCAAGAAATTCAATTTTACATTATGTGGAAAGGAGGGTTTTTTTGACAAGAATTTATCAAACTCTAAATTTAGACTACTAATGCACTTTGCAAAACTGAATTGGAAAGTCAAAGGCTTGAAAATGATACAAACAGTCAAGGAGAAAAGAGATCTTTCAAATTCTTGAGTTAGGCAGCAGCTCCCAGACCAGACTCCTTAAAAATCAGCATTTCTAATACTTCACTCACACAAATGGAACCAATCCTTAAGCAATCTTTTCTTATCTTCATGCTCAATCATGGGCAAATATTTCCCACTCAGGCTCTCACCTGGGAAAGGTAGCAGGAAAAAGGGCTGACAGCCCTAAAGAATGTTCTGTATCAATATAATAAGACATATTCTCCCCAGACATTTTGCCTGTCTTGTATGCCTGGACCATATGGAAGCAATAAACACTGTCCTCATCTCCTCTGAACAGCAGCTTTACCAGCAAGTCCTTTTGCAATCTGCCAACACCATAATGTCTGGTTTTTGTTTTTAATCTGTAGCAGATCATTATCAGTAAAAGCTGTGAAATACTGGAATTCCCTTCCTCTGCCCATGCAGAAAAGTCAGGGTTTGTTTTTCTGCTGATTCCCACAGAAGATCCATTTCCCTGTGCAGGTGTTTGTTAGGGAAGATGGTTAATTGAAGTACATCAGGGTTCTGGCATACTCCACACTGGATCATTACAGTGAATATTGACTTATTCCTTAGCAGCATTTTAGGCTTTTGTACACGTAGGGAAATGCAGCAAAAGATCATAATAAGTAAATGTGCATGTACATAAATTAATGGAAAATTATTTTTAATTACAGCCTTTAATGTTGGTGGGGCAACATGAACTGCCTTGTGAAAAAAATCTTTTGGACAATAATGGAAAACAGATTAACATATGTCTTCTCGTGCAGGAGAAGCTAATGTGCTCTTACAGTGGACAGAAATCCTGCACATCATGTTTTGAATTAATAATAAATAATGGTCATTACTTACTGAACTGAACAACCACTGCCTGGGCAAAAAAGGATTCAAGGGAGAAGCCACAAGACTGACCCAGGCACATTAACATCAGCCTGCAATAACACTTTCCATCTCTTTAGCCTCTGCAGTTGTGAAATATCTTTTGTTTTAGACTCCAGGCCCAAAAAACATATTAACCCACTTAAGGAAATGGCAGTATTTCACGTGAAAAGGATGTCCCAAAGTCCATGCAAGTGACCCCACTGTGTATCTGTAACAGAGGGAAGAGAGCATCCCAACACACTAAAATGATGCTTCCCAGCCCTTCACAAGTATTTTTAGCCAGGATAGTTTAAGGATCCTCTTTATATAAGCTTCTGCATTCGGGCTCAATTTATGTGTGAATGCCTGAGGTTATATGGAGCCAGTAAATGATGTCTGGGTTATGTCACACGCCTCCAGAGCAGAGCTGGGAATGGCCCAGCCCAGCACCAGCCACAGCTGAAGCCAATCCAGCTTCCTCTTCTCCTCTGGAGAACAATCAAATCCCTGCATTTCCACCCAAACAGGGGGTGCCAGGTATCAGCCCAAGGTCTGGAACAACACAGCATCTGAGAGGAGTGAAAGACTCAGAAGCAAAACCCCCTGGGATTGGGAGGGGAAGAGTGCCCAGCCTGGGGAGCAGAAGATGGGGTTCCAGCTCAGTCAGGAAAACTCTGTTTTCTGGCAGAAAAAGGAAGAGGACTCTGATGGAGAAAAGATGAATGGGAAGGGTTGGAAGTGTGAGGGAGTCTGGACCCATCCAAGGACCTTCAGCCACCTTGAAAGGGGCAAGGTAAGGGGAGCCAAAGGTCAGGAAAGTGGAGAAGACAGAGGAGCAAGGGAAGGGCAGAGGGATATCTGAGGACCAAGGGGAAAGGGGACCAAGAGCAGTAAAGCACAGGAGCACCCTGAGCCACAGGAAAGGTGGGTGGCTGCCAGGGAAACACAAGATGGTGCTGGAAAAACAAGGTAAAAAGACTCAACCCTGCATTTAAAATGGAGAGAAATATTAATACTGGTATTTGTGTCCCATTTTAGCCAGGGTCAGGATTTAAGAGCTCTATTACAGCACTGGGATACACAGCCAATTACAAAAAAAAAAAGCAACTGAGGATATAGAATGCCATAAAAATGACATTTGTGCCCTTCAGTGTGCACAGATAATTCTGACTGAATCCAGTAAAGTGTCAAACTGTAGCCAAAGGCAAAATTGTCCCTTTGTCCTTGTATCCAGACACACCAGCTGACTGATCCTGAACTCCCCTTTCCCTACTACATTTCTTTTCTCCCAAGCTTTCCAGCACACCTAATAAAAGTATGCAACATCTCCCAAAAAATTCAAGTAAACACCTCCAGCCTATCAGTCTGCACACCGATGGAGGGTAATGCTGCAACCATAAACGTTATCTTTAAGTAAAGTAATGAATTAAATTACTCTGTATTCTTTCCTAGCACAAGTGTCAACAGCATTCAGGAGAATCTTCAAAAGGAATTCAGGCTTTTCATTTTAAAAGCTTGACTACCACATCAGTAGCTGGCACTCAGCAGCCTAAAATCACTTATTTGAGAAAGTCTCTAATAGCTGCATTCGCTGTTTGCTCAGCACAAGTATTTATTATAAAATAAATTACAGTTCTCACACCTTTTATGCACTCACAGAAACAACCTGCATTGATTTATTGTTTACAAAAGACTGTGTCAAATTCAGACCTGTCAGGCACGAGGCAGCTCTGCTTGGCTCACTGAATGAATCCCACACAGGTCATTTTTGATGTATTCACCCTCTGCTACGTTTGCTCATTTTCAGCCTTTCCTATTTCAATATTCCTCTTTATTTCAATGGAACAACTTGGCAGGCAAAGCACCATCCAGCTCCGGGCTTGTCCTGCAGGCTTGCACTGAAAATCTGATGGGAATCTTGAAGGGAACTTGGAAGGGACCTTGGAAAATCACCTTGTTCCACCCCTGCCATGGGCAGGACACCTTCCACTGTCCCAGGCTGCTCCAAGCCCCAATGTCCAGCCTGGCCTGGGACATTTCCAGGGATCCAGGGGCAGCCACAGCTGCTCTGGGCACCCTGTGCCAGGGCCTGCCCACCCTCACAGGGAAGAATTTCTTCACCTACTCAAAAAATTCGTGGTTACTCAGAATGTATTTGTGACCAAAGTCACCCCATGTGAACTAAACTGACTTTCAGGAACCAGAGATCTGATTATTTCACTTTTTACTTTCTTTATTGCTGAAGGAACATGCACCTTGGCCCCTCATGAGTGGCCCAATTTCCCCATCACCCCAAGAGATGAAGGCAAGGAGAAAAGATGTTTCTTCAGACAGATACAGAGAATGAGGGCAATTAATAACAAGAAGGTATTTCGCTACAATACACTGATATTTACGGTGGGTTACACCAGATTTCCACACTTCCACCCAACATTAATCAGGAGTTAGCCAAGGGTGATACTTTCTAAACATTAACACAGATCATGAGAAAAAGAGTGGGAAAAAGCTGTTTTCAGGAGTAAATTTTATCTACCCAGTGGTTTTGCATTCCGCAGATAATGTAATCATTTATCTGATCTAGTTTCTTGTAATCTCCATGGTAGAGGGAAAGTAATCATGTTAGCAAGACAGTTCTTGAGGGTGTATTACAGCTTGCTCTAAGTTTCAACATTTTCAGACTAAGGAATTTAGGAAATCAAATTTTAAGCCCAAGCATTTGGAGCTACAAAATCAGCACTGCCACGTAAAAAGGATCTGAACTGTTGAAACAGCACGACCATGAAATATTCTATTATTTCTTCTCTCAGTACTGTGTTTGAAGTGAGAAACAAAATGCATTAAAAGCTATGGATTTTACAAGGTATAAGCTTTTACCAGTCATGAAACAGCCCTCAAAGCTAACATGCCATCTATAAAAAACAACTTTAAGGAGTTTGAAAAAAAAAAACCCAAACCACCCTACTTTTCAATTCAATTGCTTATGGGAAATAAAAAGTGCAGAAAGGCTCGATTTTCATTTTAAGATCAAGAAAACCGATTAGGTTTGAACAGCATAACAAGTCAGCAAATTCAAGGGTTGGTAAGAGGGAAGAAGCTCAGTTCTTCTTCTAAATAAAATTAAATCGGATGAAAACTCTGAACACCACAAAGTTATTCACTTGGAAGCAAGAAGAATCTGGACTTTATGATTAAAATCCACTTGATCCGAGCCCTTCATTTAGCTACTAGCTTAAAGAGGCAGAAACAATTCCTTTTTTATTAACATGACAAGTGAATGGTTTGCCAAATCTTGTGGCTACAGCCCCCTAAACATTCAAACTTACTCAACCTTGAAGGAAACTGCTGTTGGATTCTTTATACATGGAAGGACTGAAAAATACAGATGACACTCTGGAAATTGCAGTCAGTGGCGTGGCCAAGAAACTTCCCTACCAGGGCAGATTAATACTTTGGTTTGGCAAAAAACAAACAACATTTTTTCCCACACATTTGTTTTCTTTAAAAACATGTAAAAGTTTACTAGTCAGAGCAAACGGTATATGGAGCCAGTGGGGCTTGTTAAAATGTTCTAATTACCCAAACATTTACGCAGGCAATTTCAAACTAAAAGCAGACATTATCAACTAATGTGCATTTATGTTTAATTAAGGAAAAAAATAAAAAAGGAAAAAAATCCTCCTTGTAATGTATATCTGTGATCGGCACAGAGCAGATTTTGGCCAAATTAGGTAAACAGCTCAGCCTCTTCAAATTACAGGCAGTGTAACCCAGCACTTGGCCAGCACGAGGCAAAAAAAAATGAGGTTATTTGGGATATTTGGGAAGGGAAGAAAAGAAAACCAGGGGCCAAAGCATTTAAAAAAAAAAAAAAAAAAAAGAGTAAAAGGCAGTGCACTGAATTTTTTTCGTGTTTCAATGAAATTTTTATCAGGGAAGGTTCCTGGGTCCAGGAAGCAATTTCGGATCACTTGACAATGGCAGAATTGCCTGCAGCCCAATGATCATGGCATTCACTCAGGGCACAAGAGCATTCCAGCATTTGAATATTCAATTTTATTTTTTCTTTAAGCAAAGCAGAGGGATGACAAATTCCCTACCAAAATTCAAACCACTTCCTAAGCTCTGCTGTGGATGCCCTCATCTAATCCCTGCTCCTCAGTGACCTGCCAAGGTGCCTGGGATTTGTTGCCTAATTTCTAGGAAATAAAAAAAAACCCAAAAAAACCCAAACACTTTCTTAGAAAGTTTTCAAAGGAAAAGAACATTAAAAACCCACTAATTTTATTTTTTGGCACTTTATGAGTATCACGGTACACACATTTACATGTTTTTTAGAATTCATAATTATTCCAATCCAACAAACATCCACAGAAGATAAATTCACTTTTACTGCCAGTACAAGATGGAATAATAGGCTGAAGGGTTGTACAAAGAACAAAATAAAAAGTGATTTCAGCATAACATGTCAAAGGGGAAGATCTCACACACTTTTTACTGCTAAGTTCTCAAATCTACTTTTCAAATTGCAAGAGCTATAGGTTAATATTTTCTTTCAGAGCAACCCTCTAAGGATCTTCAGATCAGATAATCCTTTTTCCAGTGTCATATAAATCCAGGCCTCTTGTAAAAGAATTTCTCTGTTCAGGGATTCATAAATCCACCAAGTTTAGTAATGAACTGGGTGTTTCCTTTCCTAGGAACTCAATTGAAGAAAAAAATCCCCTCTCTGCTAAGCAGTGAAAGACTGGAGGCTTTAAATTGAGAGATCAAAGGCAGGCCGGGTTCAGGTGCTCCACTGATTACACTCAACATCATCTGCACTCTGCTGGGAGTGGGGAAATGTCCACTGGACACTGCCCAGACCCCTCTGTGCAGACACCCTGCACTAAATCAAGTTCCTCCCTCAGCAAAAGGAGACAGACTCAAGGCTTTTCCCATCTTTTTTTGTTGTTTTATTAGAATTCATCCCGGTTTCCTCTCGCTGCCCCCACGCACGGCTCCGTGTACAGATCCAGGCTGGGGAAATAAATCTCCTGGAAAGATTCCTCATCAAGCACATCAGGATCAGGCAGCTATGCCAGCTGCAGGTATGATCTTCAAATAAACGAGGGCCTGGGCGCTTGGAAGGTGTCAAGTGATCATCAAATATTGAAAAAGGTTAAAGAAAGTGCTTATAAAGCCCAAGATACTGAGCAGTACCCCAACAAAACAAGAGTCATCTCAATCATTAAGAGAGAAAAGACCCTGTAGAATAAAACATCTTTCAGTTCATATGAAAAGTGCTTTCCAAGAAAACCTGCACATCACTTTGTCTTCTCTTCATGTTTTAAGTAAGGATTTCAGGGATAAAACAATCATGTTTGCAATTATAAAGTTTTGCAGACAACAGAAATCAGCTTTATTCCAGTGATACACGAGGGAGCAGTTTCTAAAGATCATCAGTGTTTTCTTAATCATTTCTGGAGAGAAATTGATATGACTGACACTAATTGATATATGCTCAGTAAAAGGCGAAGAGGAAAAATAAGAATTATATGTAACAGACAACATCAACTCCCAGCATCCCAGAGCTGTAATTCCCACAGTGTCACACACACACACAACCTTGGCACACTTGGCAAACCAGAGAACACTTAATGTAAGCAGCTGGAAGAAAGAAAAGATGTATTGGTTGGATTAAAAAAAAAAACCAATATATAAACAGATGATCCATCTTTTTTATTTGATGGCAATACTATTTTCCTATGTGGCACATGTTTGCACATGTTGCACCACGGCCAGTATGAATTTTTGGCTCCCCAGACTGTTTAACCCTTCACTTAAAAATCTCTTACTCAGCTCTCATTGTGTTTTTCTCTCCCTAAGAAGAGATGACCTCTTGTGAAGTCCATGACCAGCAATCATGCTGCCCATCACAAAAAGGAGAAGAAATGCAACAAATCCTTTTTCTCCTGATCAGGTATTTTTCTTTTACAGTGTGTTTTTGCTTCACCCTGCAAAGCCCTGTGAGTAGCATTAAAATCAGAAATTAGGAGTGTCCAAATCTGCATTACTCTGGGTTGCCTCCCATCTCAGAGCACTGGTCCCAATCTTTTGGGCCACAGAGGAGTTCAAAGAAGGTGTTGAAACTCAAAACAATCTCTGCACCTGAATTTTGCAGAAACAAATAATCTTGTCTAAAAATCGATTTCCACAACTCCTGAGGGAGCTGGTGGGAAATTTGGAACCTCTGGAGCTGTGGGCTCCAGGCTGCAGGTCCTGCACTGGAACACAAGCAGAGACCCTGCAATTCCATTCTGCTGTGATCCTTCTGACCTGCCTTCATGGACCATGGAGAACAGCAAGGAAGAACATTCTGATCTTTAATTTTTCATCTGTTTATGTCAGAATCTCACCCACACTGAGGCCCTGAGATTGAGGTGCTGCAGCAGCACAAGCCAGCAGATTTGAGGGATGGAGTCCTCAGGGTGGGGAACAAAACCTGCAGGTTGTGCCAAGTGTTTGTGTTCAGATTTAACAAACATTGCCAGCACTGCCAGCCTGCCCTGGGAAGCAGGAGCTGTTCCTGATGCAACAGAATTTCCTAACAACGTGAGATGACATGGATGCAGCAAACTCCCAATTTCCTCGAGCCTCCTAGTACAAATTGAAAGAGCTTTCTGCAATTCCCCTCTCCTGACTTCAGCTGATTCACTAACACACCAGAATTTAAACACAGGCACCCTTCCCTCTCCCCTCCTTGCACACAAAGCATATCAAACCCATGGAATTACTCCTGACTTGGCCTTGAGCAGCCAACACGATGTCAATTTTACATGTTTTATAAAGCAACAGCACGTAGAAAGCAACTCAAATGCAGGTCATATCAAGCATGTGACCCACAGAGCAATCAAAGACTGCCTCAAACTGTCATTCAAGGTTCAATCAGCTTCTTGCAGGAAAAATGAAACATCTGTGGCCCAGAGAATTAAGTTATGTATTGCATAATTCATCTGGTGTCTGCCACAGCAGCCATTTTAATGCTCTAGTGATAAACATGTTTGATTATTTTTGTTTTGTTTCCTGTCGCCTCCATGGTATTTCTATTTATCCACCCATACCACAATGCAGAATGGAGATAACAAATATACAAACCCGTGTTACAGTCAACTGATAAGATGTAGGAAATCAGCTGCCTTATTAATCACATCAAGGCAGCAGCACTGTTAAACCTTATGTTCCCTGCAACTCTCCTCATTTGGGGTCTTTTGGATACACTCTGCAGTTCGATTTGCTGATGAAATCATTGTTTCCTAAGGATCCAAACATTTGGATTGAGCTTTAGAGGTTTTTCTATTAGGAAAGCTGCTCTCCTCATACACAAAGCAAGTTCCTCGCTGGTTCCCAGGTTTTTCCTCCCCTCAGTTCTTTCTGATCCTGACACAAGCAGGGTGAAGAGCATCTCACACCAGATACTGGATCCTTCTCCATTCACTTATTCCCCTGATGGGTCTGTGGTCTACACTGGCAAAAACTCTTTCTTTGCAAAGTTCATCCTTTGCAAGTCATTTTGGGACACGATAGTTTTATTAACAGTACAGTAACTTAGCTCACTTCACTTTACTCCCAAATCTGTAAATCCTGACACTTTCCCACCTGCCCTACACTTCCCCGATTTCCAGAACACATTCCTGCAGGTCAGGTGGGGACCTTGATGCTCTGGGTCCATACCCTGAGTGTTTATTCCCCTTGCCAGGAGTTGAGCATTTGGGCAGTCTGCTCACAGAGCTTCAGCTGGCAGTTAATTTGTTCCCAATTAAACATCATCTGAAGGAGATTTAACAGACTTGGGCCATAGCAATTGACTCCAAAAAGCAGCTTTGAACTGGGTGCTGCAAAAGCCAAGGAGCAGCCTCTGAAGTGGTGGAGTCAGGTGGGTCCTGCCCCATTTCTGTGATTCTGGGATTCCTGCAGTGAGGAAATTCTCCCTGCACAGAGCAGCTCCATGGCAGAGCCTGCCCTGGTGGCAGCAGTTTCACCTGACAGCCAGAGCTACTTCCTGATGGAGGTGAGTCAGGGATGAAAAACATCCTCGGCAAGCCCCAGGCCAAACAAAGCCCTGCTTCCCACTGATTGTTCCCATGAAGTTGTTTAGACAGCACCTATTTAACAGTACCAGCTGTGCCATCTGGGCCTGTTCAGCTGCCCCCCACTGCTGCTTCCTCCTGCAGCATCTCCAGGTCCCTCCCTCACCCCTTCCATGTCCCCTCTTCACCTCCCACCCAGAAACTGAAGGAAATACAGATTAAAGACACTCTCCAGCCACGGAGACGTGGCTGATGAACCTGCAGCTCTCAGATGGGTTATTTGCCTGCCTCTCCTCCCATTCCCAGCTCCTACAAGCTCCACCAGAGCTCCCCGTGCCGAGGATTTCTAATGCTGTTAATTACTGCCAAAGTCAATCATCAGCTTCCAAGTTAATTTAGGAGGGGAGCTGATGAGCTCCAAGCAGGCTGGCAGTAAAACAGAGCACAGGCTCGTGGAAGCTCCATTTCCTTTGGAAACTGGGATAAAGCTGTGGTCCTGCAGGGCTGGGGGTGCACAAACAGGCTGCTCTGCTCCCAGGGCACAGCAGCTGAACCTGCCAGGTTTTCAGAACTTGCCCCTTTTTAAAAAAAATTTACTTGAAAACAAAAAAGTATAATAAAGTATAAAATAAAAACTTCCTAAAAGAGCAATTCTTATTAATTTTGCTTCTACAACTTCTGCAAGCTCTTTTACAATTGTTTCTCCAACTAACTAACTAAATAGAATTTATTTTTATATACAATATTTAATAATAATAGTAGTGGAAGTAGTAGTAGTTTGATATTTGGATAATAAAGACCTTGCAATGATTTACCTATTTTTACTTATGGAGTTAAAATAGATGATTTAGCCAAAATTAGAAACCTTAATTGCAGGCATCTTAAGTGTCATTCTCTTTTATTGGAATAGCAATATTTTAAATTGAAGAATCAGCAGGAGGAATTGTCTATGCTTTGATTAAAGATCCTCTAAAAATACACACAAATATTTAAATTTACTTAATAATATCACTGCTGTTACAGCTTATTTTACACTGTAGTGTAAAATAAGCACATATATCTTGTCAAGGATATGGGAGGGATTGCTGGCTTTTTAGGGGTTTTTTTTGTTTTGTTTTTTTTTTTATTAGAATCATCATGTCACATTTGAAAAATCCCTTTAGCTTTTGAGCAGTTACAACCCCCAAATGAACAATTTCCCCTCATACTACACCACAGCCAAAATCACAGATTTCTGTATGTTTGTTTTCTTTAGAACAAAAACAACCTCAAAAAATTGGAGACTGTTCAGAATTTTTACTGTATCAACATTCATATTTCAGATTAATTTTTAGGAGCTTCTTTCCAGAGACACTCAGCATCTCCTCCTCAACCACAGAGAGAGCTGAGGAGCTCAGTAATTTGGAAAAATTAGCTATCGATTGATCTCTGCCCTGCTTCCCCTTATTTATTCTGTGTCTTTGTCCATCACTGTAAGAAGCCATAAAAGCTTTTCTCTAACTCCCCCAGTTTAAATTCAGTACAACAGCTTTAAGTCAGTTTGAAAATGAGAGAGCACAGCCAGAGTTCTGTGTACAGGTGTCACTGCACAGGCACAGATCAAAGGGAAATTGCTGCTTCCCAGCAGAGCAGTGACAGACCCCCAGCTCTGCGTTGTGAGAGCAGCAATCCCCCGGGGACCTGATCAGGGATCAGGGGAAATACCCCACCCTAAAGAAGGGAAAGCCAGACCTGTTGCAATCACAGCCCAAATGCCCCAGTTCACTGAATTATCTGTGCCTTTACCCAGTCTGACCTGGCAACTGGTGCTGTGGTGTGTAAGACAACATCCTGCATGGCCCTGTGAAGGATTTATTGCCAGGAAACACAATGAATGTGTCCACCAGGCCAATAATCCCCAATTTACTATTTCATACCAAGCTGTTGATGTATCCCTCCAAGCACATTAACCAACAGGCACTGAAACACAACAATATCCTGCTCTCTTTGTCAAACCACCTGTAGCATTTGGACAGTGGCTTATGGGCAACAAAAAGGCATTATTTAGTGGAATCTGCATTAAAATGCAACCTTTTGCCTTTCTCAGTGTAAAGGACATGGCACATTGTGCAAAAGAAAAGCTGAACACTGACTCTGCAGTAACACAGCATTCAAGTGGGAGATGTATTTGGAGAATGCTATAGATGCTCCTGGCTTAGAGGTGAACAAAGGTGATGTGCCCATTCCCTGTTAGCCTCTCAAGCAAGTTACTTCCTTCTGGCTATTGAAAATAGCATTACATGGTCTTTGATAAAGGCAACTGATCTACTTCTATTCAATAAAGGGAATGAAAATTGCAGAAAGCACAATAGAGGTGTGTTTATTCTATATTTTGAGTAGGTTTTACTTTTCCCAGAAGCTATGCTGAAGATTAACAACCAGGATGATTGCTGTCTTTATAATAATGTATTCAATTACCAATATGGTTTTCTCTCTTCCCAATTTGTTCCAGCTTTGCTCGGAATGGAGACACAACTCCTGTCAAATGGCAATCATGTCAGCACTTTGCAGCTTCACTTTAGAGCTATTAACAGCATCAATCTTGCTGACCTCAGTGACAAAGCAGCAAAAAAACTCCAAAAACAAAAAAAAAAACCAAACCAACCCAAACCAAAAAAAGAAAACAGGCAGAAAGAAACAAAGGATGGACTGTGAGACCTCAGAATGGAGAAAACAAACCAGGGCAAGGAGAGCAGGCAGGTGTTGTCCAAACCTGCACAAGCACCAGTACATTATCACTTCACATGGGCAGGCCCCTGAGACACAGAGCAAACTCCTGGGCTTCAGAGGAAGGAGCTGCCTCCCTCTATCTCTTTTCCTGTTGCAGTAGACCCCTTTTTAAGGGTAGGAATGAGCCAAGACACAGACATTTAACAATGTGAAAAGGGTCCTGGTTTATTCTTCTTTACAGCTTTGCCATCCTGACTCTGACTAGAGGAAGCTCCTGCTGTAGGGTCCCACTGCAGGCTCTGACTGCTGGTTATCTCCTGCTGGACTGTGACTGCAAACATGAGTGTGCAGCCTCTGACCACAGGCTCTCACCTAGCTCGACTGTGACTGCAGGCTCCAACTCCATCAGACCCACACTGGCCTCACAGCAGATCTCTCACAGCAGTAACTCTCTTCCTTGTTTCCTTCTTTGCGTCTCTCTGGATCGTTCCTTCTCTCCCCTCAGGGCTCCTCGACCTCCTCAAGGCTCTCTTTACCCAGGTCTTCTTTCTCAGGGTCTCTTCCTCCACACCACATTTTCCCTTCACTCCCTGGGACACCCAAAAAGCAGGCTCAGCCCCCAGAGCCCCCAGGAGTTGGTCAAGGAGCTGGATGACAATTTGGCACTGACCACTTGCTGTGCTGGAGCTTCCCTCGAGCCTCCTGTACCAGCCGAGTACCCAGCAGGTTTTATTTTTACATCTCTGCTGAATATATAACTCTGCTCAATTTTTTCCAGCTTTAGCATCCAGTTGTACTGGATTATGAGGGATGCTCACTAATATGACTGACAGATTGCCTGTCTACACAGAATCCAAACTAGACAGCAAAATTACTTTAAATAGTCCTCCACGGCAAACTCCAACACCACCAGGTACTACTGCAAGCCCTTGGAGGACAACAGAGCAGGATTTTCTAATTTAACCTTTTAAAATGTTATTTGCAGAAACACTTTTCAAATTCTTTATTTCCCTTTCAACAGTTGTTGAGACTTCAAAATGCTGCTGAAATAAAACAGCTTCAGGCTTGACTAATGCTGTACTCCATAGTAAGGAACTATTTGATTATTCTGTTTTGACAGTTAATAGAACAGATTTAGTATTTCTACAGAAGGGGAGTTTGAACTGGAAATATTAGTTTTGTTTTGCTAATGACAATTCCTCAACATTTCTACTACAGCACAATCCTTGAGTGGATGAAAAACATCCTTCCTACAGGAACAAACAGCTGTGGGAGAGAATGGAAGTAAGGAAATGCCAACCAATCTTTTGGATTTGCCTGGTTTTTGCTGCAGGGCTAATTCAGTAACCAAAAGGTCTCAGAGCCTCAAACCCAGCATTTGCTTGATGAGTAATGTCACCCTGCTTAGACCGTCAGTGCCAAACCCTGTCCTGCTGTTCCCAGACCTGGGGAGGTGTCAAGGTATCCCTGTCTGGTGTCCCACCTGCATCTCCTCTGCTCCAGCACCCAAACTCCTCAGGTGTGGCAGCTCATGGTCTGAGCCCATGGGTTCAGCTGGGCACTCCTGTGGAGCACGAGCTGGCAATTCCCCCTTCTCTTCCCAAAGCACACAGTTTGTGCCAGCAGCTCCTGTGCTGTAAAACTTTGGAACTTCCCAAAAAGAGCTGGTTTAGTATTCTGCTGTTTTCCCTGGGCTCAGCTCCTTTTATGGCACTGTGTAGTGCATCATTATTCCAGGGAACCTCACTTTGCTTCTGCAGTGCTCTACAAACAGTGAGGATGGGGCTCTCTGGCTCTGTCTCCTTCCTCATCACCCTTCCTGGTGGCTGCAGCATCTTCCCAAGCCATGGGCTGGAGCTTTCAGCAGTTTATTTGATGTTATGACAGAAATAAAAGGTGTGGGAGGAGAGGTCTGTATGGGCAGGATGCTCATGAATTTAATCCAGGGATGTTTTTTATTAAATTTGTTCCAAGAAATGGTCAATAATTAAGTCTTCCAGAGGGCCTGGCCATGTAGGTCATTTTAGGGAATTGAATACAGCTAAACTTACTCAGTCCCACAGCTGTGAGGTAGAATTTCAAGGGATCAGGAATTAACTAGGGACAGTGTGAGCGTAAATGATAAATAATAAAAGTTTAGTTCATACAGACAGCAGACAATATGTTGACTGAAAAACAGTAACAAACAGTGTTAAGTTTATCCACCATGAACTGCACAGAAGGACTGTTAAACACTGCCCTGGGTGAGGACAGGCACGTGCCTGGCAGGTCCCACCACTGCCAGCTCCCTTGATGGCAAGGCAGTGACAGAAATCAATCCAACAGGCAGCAAGACAAATAAGTCATCTGTATCACAGCTAAAATATGGTGTTGATCAATAACAGAAAATGAACTCGCACTCCTTTGCCAAGAAAATAGATTATTTAATCAGAGTACAGACAGATAGAGATGTTATATAATCAGAAATAGCTCGAGCTGCTATATTTAGTGGCCACTGTCTTTTAGAGAGGAGGGCAAAAGTACAGCTATTATCAGCTACCAGCCCTCTGCTGAAATGGTTTTCTGATGAGTTAAGCTGGTCAGACATGCTTAACACCATGATATTTTATATTTTAAACTACAACAACTATGACAGTATGAAGACAACAAACAGGGTAAAGACAAGGGAGTCACTGCTGTCCTTTGGACAGAAATCCTCAGGGTTAAAAGGATCAAGTCCCAGCCAGAACTTATACCCCAGGGGATCTCCAGCAGTGATTTCTAACTTCCAGACTACCTGGAGTTTTCCATCAAAGGATGGAACATTAGTACAGCACATTTGCAGTTTATGACTGGTCGCCTTTCACAGTTATTGCTGCGATTTCTTAGCAATAACCAGTGGAATTGCAGGAATTTGCAGAACACACAGAAAATCCCTGATCAGGACCATCAGCACAGAGCTCACTTGATACCACTGCAGCCTGCCTGGCCATGGCACAGCTGAGAGCCTTTCTCCAGCCCTGAGATCCACAGAAGAATTAGAAGTCGTCATTAGAAGCTCTAAGGAAAGTCTGTCCATGGGTATTCCCCCAGATGTGAATAACATCACCAGCAACAGGATCATCTTCCCTACCCACAATAAACACTGGGAAAAAGAGTGCCATTAATGCTGAAGTCAAACACCTCTAGTTTTTATGGTTCCAAACACAGAAAAATTCAAGTAAGGCACCAGAAGAACCAATAGCTAAGCTACAGGCTTCCACCCTTTCACATAAAAGTGGAAGAAAACTCCCTGTTCTGAACTGGAACATGAATAAAAGGAACATTTAGGAGAATAGACAGTGATTAACCTTGGTAACCACCATTTCTTTTATTGTTTTAGGGTTCAAACCCAACAAGGAATTACAGAAATTGCATGGGGTCTACAGAGCTGTTTTATATGGTGTGCAGCCACAGCAGCTCTTGTTTAAAGCAGTCCTGGAAGGTGGTGATTCTGCAGGATCAAAGCTTTGCCATGTATTTTTCCCTGGGGTATCCATTTTGCACATCCAAAGGAAGCAAAAACTTCATGAAGACAAGAAATTCTTGGTGAGCATTTTAGAGAGATAAGAAAGCAAACTGTCTAAACAGGGATCAAAGATGCTGCTTCAGTGTAAGATGCATTAAAGATCCCTGAAATGTTCAGGAAAGCTAGAGAGGAAAGAAAGCAGTATGCCCATTAATAATAATAAAAGATAATTATAGCTGGCTCCAAATGTTAACAATTTAATAGTTACAGGATCTAAGTACTGTAAATGACTAATGCAGGCAGCAAATGTATTTGCAGCAGTGTGCAAAACAAAGCCTTTAAAAGTAGATAGCTCTGGGAAAGGAAGGATAAACTGCTTTATAACATCAGCTCTGAGCACATGACATGAAGAAGGGCTCTTTATTATCTTCCTTTTGTGACTGGTGACAAGAACATGTCCTTGATTTACCAAGATGATGAAAACCCAATAATGTCCGATTTGGGAGTGCCAGATACCTGCAGGATTCTAGCAGCAATGTTGAATCTTTACTGTTCTTATGAGAATGATACATGATGGGTGATTTTTTTCTATTTGCACAAGAAGTCACAACATACTTCAAGACTTCATGCATATAAAAAGCCAAGGAAAGACTGCTGATGAATTTAAGTCATTACAAACTGGAATAAGCAGCAAAATTGATGATTATTTACTACCTAAAACTTCCAGGATACGTTCTCCTACCTGAAATTGTGTTGAGTAATGCTTTCTTTCGATTTGCTCACCATGTTCTCTGTTGATGAATATATCTGATTTCATGTAAATGTGATTAAATAAATCAGACAGTGTTATGCTGTATTGAGTCTCAAGAGGTTCTAATTCAAGATGTGCAATACTTGCCCCAATAAGCACAACTGAGCTAAACCTTGTGCATTATTACCTACTTAACCTCAAAAACCCTTACTGTTGCCTCCTTATTACTGTTAAAAATGGGTGTAACATCAGATTTTGCATAAATTGCCCACACTGATTCAAAGGTACGGTGAAGACTGAAGAGGAAGGGATGGGAAATGAAAGGAGAAACAAAGAAAGTGTGAAAATTTCTTCAAAGCATCTGGAGTTCCTTGGAGCTCCCAGCTCCTGGCACACAGAGGGATCAGGTAACACGGGGTGAGTGCTGGGGCTGACACCTGCAGGTAGCAGAAATCAAAGGGAATGGCTCTGAAACCCAGGCTGCTGATAACCAGCTGTCCACACTGATGTTACAAGTCTGATGTTAAACAGCACAAGTGTTAGACCTTCACCTGCCACGCAGAAGTTCAGGTCACACCAATCTCCTTGAGCAAGGAACATCAGCCAAAGAACACAGTGAGCCCACGCCACATATCCCTTGCAAATTAAAAAAGGCTTTTTGGACAGGTATTAGATGAAAAGCAGCATGATTCAGAACAGGAACTGCGTCTGCAAGTGGCAATGTCACCTTGTTCTGTTAGTCCCCACCACGCTTGTATTCTGCCACCTGCAAAATGACTCCTGAGGGTGATAAGGCTGTCACTTCCAGCACAGCCTTCCTACAAAACTGAGTTTCCAGCTTCCAGGCTCTAGGGAATGAAGGACAGGGGGCTTTTCCTGACTGTCATTACTCTCTGTGAAATCAAGTTCAGATGGACCACCAAACCCCTCACTTCTGTTACAGCAGATTATCAGAATCATGGAATGACTTGGATTGGAAGGGACTTTAAGGATTATCTCATCCCAACCCCCCTGCCATGGGCAGGGACATCTTCCACGTGCTCAGGGCCCTGTCCAACCCAGCCCTGAACACTTCAGTCACTTTTTGGTCATGCCAGGTGCACCTTCTGCCAGGAGGCAGGAATTTTACCCCTTTATGAGTCAGTCCCTAGATGTCTCCTAGAGTTTGGCAGCGAGATGAAGGATCCCACAGCTGACACATTCTGTGGGAACCACACCTGGAATTGTAGCCCATGGCTGGAGCTCTTCCCACCCAAGGAACAACTCCTGCCACTACGGCAAGGCTGAGTTTGCACTTAACCAATGGATTAGGGCTCATCCATACCCTAAAAGGGTTTGTTTGCCCTGCTGCAGACAAATTCTGATATGAACTGGCAGACAATGCACTGGCTGAATGCTGGAACAAAGAGGCTGTTGGTGTCTCCAGCAAGTTAGGGACAACACTAAACTACTCCACTTGTAAGCAGAACATTATTTTCCCTGATATCATACACAGAAGCTGCTGTTTAATTAAAACTAAGCTGCTTAAGCCATTAAACTGGCAAATGGCTGTACCAAATGACTTGTCATTGTTAGCATTCCAGCAGCAGGAGTTGTTTGTTGTCACTCAGATGGCAACTTCCAATGCTAATGCACATTTCCCGACTGGCTGCACGGATCTAAACCAGCCCAGGACACAGAAGTTATTAAAAGTGCTGCTGCACATTACCAAGGAGTACCTTCTTCAAAGACACTCACATTGTGTACTCTGCTGCAATTTAATTATTTCAAACTTCTGCCCTAGAAATATGAGCCATTCCAGGCATTCACTTGCATTTTAAAATGTAGAACTATATCAATCAAACTTCTGTATCAATTCTGGCTTCGAGCCTCAAGTTTAAGCAAGTCCAGATACAGCCTCCTGATTGAGATCCTGCAGATCTCAGCATCAAAATCTGTAATTAAAAAGCATAACCTACTACAGCACCTACTTTATTCTGAATACATGCAAATAAAAAAATAAAAATATATTTTTTTTTAAAATCAACATTTTATCTTGTGTCAGTAACAAGAAAAGATCATTCTGGCCATGCAGACAACCTTCAAAGCCATGGATGGTGATCATCCAAGAATCCAAGCGGAGACATTCCAAAGGACTTTGTTTGCTTATCACTTGGATTTGGGTCAAGACAGGGAGCATCAGGCAGAGGTATCTCTGGAATCCATGGTATTCTCCTCTGCAATCTTCCTTCCCTTCCCCTGAATGGGAAGGACTGTGGTGAGGAAGACAAATGGTTAAACTGAATTTGTCGATCTTTTTACTTCCTGTGAGTCATGTTCCTCAACTCTACCCCTGTGTGTATAAAAATCTGCTACAACTCATTAAATAAATATTTCCACTTTGGCTCAGTAAAAGCAGAGGGCTCCCACAATAAAGCACCACAAGGTAAAACAATGCAAAAGGGTGGAATGAGTAAAACTGCCCATGCCAGTTCCCTGAGATGAGGCAGTGGTAACACAGCATTAATATTATGGCAGATGCCACATGCATCTCTTTTACTTTGGTGTGGTCTCCAGGAAAGGAGAATATTTCCATTCACCACAGAATGACCTAATGGATGTCCAAATGAATGATCAGCAAATGCATTTTATGTGCTTCTATTTATGTACCTTTATTTTTACAGCTACAATGCAAGCACCAGAACTGCACTTCCACTTTCCTACCCAAGAGCTGAAAGATTACCCACATCAATGAAGTCTGGCCTTACCCTGTGTGCCCTTTTCACATATGGCACAACTGAGTCATCCCCCTTGGTTTAGGTTGTGTGCTTGACACAACAAAAATAAGATGTAGAGCTAATTACCACTACAGCAATAAAAACTGGAGCATCCTTTTCATAAGCCAGTCTCAAACTGAATTCCTATCAAAATACAGTGGTTTTTTTATAGAAATGAAGTTAATAGATACCTAGAACTACTGAATGAACCGACAGGATCTCTCTGCATTTAGCAACAAGCCTTGAAAACCTTAATCTTGTGAGTCAGTAATAACAGTGGAGGAAGCCAATCCAATCTTGGGTCTATAATAATGAGACAAGCTGTTTAAAAGACCTCCTCTGAAACAAATGTGTAAATGTCTCACCAAGGCTGAGATGCTGGTTTAAGATTAGGCAGGGTAAATGCACTTGTTTTGGTATCAGTTAAGAACAACTTGTGTTTCTCATTCACAAAGGTTTAAGGCAAATAGTTTAACAGCATATGAGCACAAGCTCCTCACTAAGGCTTTCTCCAAGTGCCACTGACATCTCTGCCTGTCCTGTGCCCCAGCTAATCCTCTCTGGCTTTCACCTGTTCTATCACAATTTAAATACAGCAGGCTCCTTCTTCATTACCAAAGTTAAACCTACAAATACAAATTTTCTCTTGATAAAATCCTGACGAGGTCTCCGATGAGGCCTGGCTGTGACACTGGTGACAGAAAGAACCAGTCAGGAAAAACCCAGGAAAAACTCTCTACACAGAGAGTCAGGGGAGGACTTTAAGAGCAATATTCTTCCAGATAATGCATTAGGAGTGGTGTTGTTTAAGAAGTGAAGGACTGATACAGAAAAGCTGATTATCAGCACTGCAGCACCAACTGTGGACAAGCAAAATTATTACTGCCAAAACTACACAAGAGTAAAAAGTGCAGACATTAAACCAAGTCAGGTGAAGAGGCAGCTTTACAGATGAAATTCAACACTGACAAACGTGTGCTAATGCCCTGAAGAGTATTTGAGCTACTTTCCTCCACTGCTGGGCCCTACATTTCTCACTAGGTAAATAAGGAGATGGACTAATCGGAACATCCACATCGAGTTAAGATCACATTCCAAACAGAGCAAAATCCCCTCAGATGGACTATCATGATTCACTGCATGAACAGCTAAATGATCCAATCTGGAAGAGCAGGAACCTATGGCAAATTCACCTCCATGATGCATTACAGAGCTGATTTAATCTTTTTTCCCTCTCTGGCCATCCAGCCTGGGTCGTTATCAGAGCCCAGACAAGTGGGCAAGACAGTGTCCTTTTATCCACTACAGAATGACTGCAGTGTTGCTGAGCCCAGGAAAAAGGAACAGCCTCAAAAATTCCCATTATTAAAAGAGGGAAAACATATCCTAGATAATTCTGGGAGTCAAAATCCTGGCTGTGTGGGTGCACCTGGAGCCTTCATCCCATGTGTGTTAATCTAGAGGGAAATGAAGTGCTACACCCTGGGTAAGGCAGGGGTTAATTCTGACTGCTGTCGAATGCCCCAAGTCTGTGCTCTGTTCATCAGAGCATTAAATCTGAAAGCTCAAGAGAGTAGTGCAGCCGTGCTGCAAGGGCTATGTTATAAAGTTCTGCATTAAAAATTCATATCGTAGGCTTGCCACAGTACTCTGCTCTGGCTGAAAGGAGAGCTGGCGGGGAAATATTAGACACCCCACTGTCTTTCTGGCAATTGGAGACATTCCTCAACAAACAGCACCTCAGGAAGGGAATGAAAGGGCAAACAAACCGTGAAACAAATCAATGAGTTCAATTATCTCTCTCTCTCTCGGAAAGGAAACTTTTCATTTTTAAGGCTGTTTCATGAAATCTTTTAATGACGGCCCTGCACACGGGTGCTGGGCACTCTGGCTGCAGAGCTGGCTGCTTGGCAGGGCTTTTTATTTGTTTTACACGAGACACAGATTCCCAAACACAGAGGGTGAAACAGAGAGCAGGGTACAGGGATCTCTCTGCAGAACAAGAACTCTACTCACCCTTTACATTACCACGACCACGTGGGACAAGAGGCTGGAGAAATTGTTCCCACTTTCCCTGAAGTGTCTCTAGCAAACAGTGAATTTAGATTTATTAAGATGGTTAGTTACTCCATGGTTAAGTTATGTGCTCCTCACTACTGGTTAAGGCTGTGTGCATTTCACAGCGATTTATGGCAGCCCAACTGGTGGATGACACAGTTCACAATGATGGAAATGGGTGGTATATTTTTATGAAAGCCATATGTGCCCCTCAGGTTATCTGTTTGATGTATTCAGGCAGGTTAATAATCCTCATCCCATCAATGAGGAAATACATAGAAAATCAAACATCAGTAAATACAATTTCTTGAGGAAACCATGCAAAAGAAAGTTACCTGCTCACAATCCTCCCCTGCAACTCTGCTTAGCACCAAGTGTAATAGAAAGATTCCCTTCTCCCAGAGCTGAATTTCGACTCAAAGGAAGGGAAAGGAAGAAAATAGAAACCACTGGACAAAAGCTGCCATGGCACTTCATCTGTATTTTTATGTATACATGAATATATCTGGTTGTTAGTACAGTTGAAAACCCAAGTGATGCTTCAGCCCAGCAATTTGGGTTTCGAGGGGCTCAGCCCCATGAGGAGGGGCAGGAGGGCAGGAATTCATCCAGAGGGTGCAGTCCCCAGGGAACCCAGGAGATTTATGCCCAGCACAAAACAAATCAACACCAGACTAGCCTAAAGCCCCTCACTAATAAAAACCTGTATGGGGGAGGGAATAAACCCCCACTATTCAGCTGGAAGTTCATTAGTTCCATGCAAGGAATGAAGACAGGCTGGAGAGCTGGTGATCCCAAGTAACCAAAGATCAGCTATTAAAAGGCACTGAAATCTGCTACAAAAGGTTAGTAACCCCAAGGCAGTGCTTCAGTCAAATTTAATCTTTGCTCAAAATTTCTCTACAAGCAGGCACTTAGGGCTTGCAAGCAAGACCTGATCAGCTGGGGTTTATTCTGGGTTTTAAGCAGCTGCACTCAAGCAAAACAGGGGAAGCAGAAATCTTTTCCTCTGTGTACTGCCTTGATTTCTCAGTTGTGATCCTTGCTAAAATACTGGTTGCCTTCCAGTATTCTAGCCCCTGAGCAACTTCCCTGTGACTCAGTTTCTCAAAGTGTTAAAACCCTGGGAGGCAAAGCACAGAATCACAGCCTCTGCTCTGTTCTGCTCCTGCAGAAACACCAGAGAAGTTAAGGGTTAATAATCTCAGGCTTACAGGATTTGTGTATTATGCATTTGTTTATTTAATGCTTTACATGAATGCTAATGAAGTTATTAACAGGCCTGCATGTTGTCTATTGTTTTTCTTGGGTTTAGTGTCTGCACCATCCTGCCTTATCCCTTCTCCTCCACAAGCTGGCCAACACCCAGCTCTTCCAATCCCTGAATCAGTGTTCTATCCTGGATTCTCAGTTTCCTGATCAAACACAGTATTTTTTTAAACTTCTTTGTTGAAATATTATCATTTAAAAAATCTCATCAAGATAAAGCAATTCTATTTCCCCACACCAGATATTTTCTGTGACACAAAACTGCAATCCCACATGGCCTTATTGTCTTTTAATTAGATCAGAGGATATGTAAATGAGACAATATTTCTTAGGTCCCATTAAGAGATGTCTCCAGGAGGATCAGAGGGGGGTGAAGCAGGCAGGACACACTTCTGTGACATCCACACCCTCACACTGACCTGCCCCAGCTCCAACTGCTCCTCAGGAAAGTCTTTGATTTACTGGAAATGCCCCTGGTTTATGGCCTTATTGCAGCCAAAACTGCTCCAAGTCTTCAGACCAAAACTCCTTTTCTCCTGCAAGTGCTGGGGTGCCTCCTGCATGTGCCAGTGCAGACACCTCCCTCCCAGCCCTGCCTCTGCCACTGACATGGAGAAAAGGGCTCAAAGGGAAATTAAAAGAATTATATGGGAGTGGGCAGGAGAAATAATTGGGAGTTTAAAAGCAGGGACGACCTGTACAGCAATGCAGGCACAGGACTTCTTTCTGTAGCCTTTACCCTGAGAAATGGGAGGACCCCTGAGTTCCCAACAGTATGAACTGATGACACAAATCAGAAATACTTTTTATTTTTAAAGCAACTGTGGAAAGGATAACATTCCTGCTTCTGCAGTCAGGTGGCTGACAGCTGGGGCATCACAGCAACTTTTTAAGGCAGAGGAGGGTTCACACCTACCTACATTTAGGTGCAGGTTTAATGAGATGCTGAAAAACCTTGCTAATGAGGAAACAGCATAGGGATACTTCCATAAGGAAAGTTGTGCCAGGTGCAGAACCTGACAGTGATGGCTCACACCTTCCTGTTCTTGGAAAAGGCAAACCAAAAACCCAAATGGAAGCACTGGGGGAATGTGAAAGTTGTCTGTATGAAACAATGTAGGGCCTGGGGGAGCAGGACTGCCAGCTCCCACAGCAAACACCTAGATTTCCAAAGGGAAAGAAGATCAAGGCAGAAGAAAAGAGGCTGTTTTTTCCAGGATACAGAGTTTTAGTGCCTGGCATTTCACTAAGTCTCCTGAACTTCCATTCTCGTTCAGGACGTTCTCGTCTCTTTCAATAACTGAGGGAGCACAGTGCACTTTCCTGACTCATTTCTCTGCCTGCGTGGGAGTGGGAAAAGCAGCTGGAATTCATCCCTGGAGCACAAGGAGAGTTTCCAGTACACACCAGTGCAGGAAATCACCCATTAAACACGTGGCCAGGTAGAGACAAGCACTGCAGCACCTGTCAGTTTAACCCAGCACCTCCTGGAGAGCTCTGCTTTGGGGCTGGAAATGGGAACCCCACAGGGCAGGGCCCCACTGGAACCAGCTGAAACGTTTGTTTCTGGTGATCCCAGGGTTTCTCCTGCTCGCCTCCCCTGCCCTCCCAGCCCTGCAGGAGCTGGAGCAGGCACAGCCACGTGCCCTCCTGCTGTCACAGACAAGGCCTCGCCAGGAAGCGCTTCTGCACCAAAATAACTCTGTTGATTTGCTACTTTGCATTGAAAAAAAAAATAAAAAAAGGAGACTGTTGTAATTTGCAGACACACATGAAAGAGCTGTGTGGAATTCAGGCTCAGCTGACTGGCAGATGCAAGCCCAAGGACCTTGTCCCTGCTGAAGGCAGATGTGCCTCTGCCAGGAGGTTTTCCTTCCCTCTGACTCGCTCCTCTTCCTCCTCACACAGCCCTCCCAGGCACCTTCAAAGTTCGGCTGCTACAGGTAAAAGGAGCTGCTGGTGGTGAGATGGCTCAAAAAAGTGGAATGTCCTTTGGCCTCACAGGGAAAGCCAATCCCTGCTGGAGGCTGGGGTTGCAGAACACACTGGTGGTCCCTGGGCTGAGGCAGCTGCACCAGCCTGGAGAGCTCTGGCTCCACAAGAGCAAGTGGGGACAGACAGGACAGGGACACAGGGACACTCCTGCCCCTTGTCACTTCACACAGATCCACAGCCTCTCCATGCAGCTTCATCCCCATGGAGAAGCCCTGGCTGCACCCACGGCCAGGATGACCCCCAGCCTGGCTGGCACAGGAGCCAAAGTGCTTTGCATTTATTTAAAGATTTCCTTCTAAGGATCTCATGTCAACCCAAGGTTACAGATAACAGGGTGATGACTAGAATATGCTGGAATACCCTAAGGCTATGTTTTTCTACTTTGGGTTGTTAAATAACACCAGCTTTTAGGCTATACTAGAAAAAGGAACTGAACAGTCTGACTGGAGGTTAAAACACAAACAAAATAAAAGCTCTGAGAGGACCTAGGGCACTTTGGTGCTGTCAGAAAGTTACATTAACTAATTTGCAAGCACTACAAGTCTAACAAAAGAGGCAATAGAGCCCAACTACAGCACGAACTCCTGCTGGCTCCAATGGCTCCATTTATATGAAGTTCTCAGAAAAGCACTCTCAGAAATTAAAAATGAAAATAAATAACCTTTTTGTCAGTTTGTGGTCTATCATTGGCATGTCTGCATATTTCTAGGCTCCAGCCAAGGCTAGACTGTTGCCTTTGGGCATTATCCACACTCCCTGTGCCTCAGTTTCCCTATCCAAAAGTAAAGGTTAATACCAGTGCTTCAAGCAAGCACTCAGGATTTCACAGAGCCATGTGAACAGGAACACTGAATTCTCTTCCCATAGAACTTTGCAGCTTTTCTGGTGTGACTGCAGGCTGAACCAAAAATGTGACCAAAAGTGCTGGTTTGCACATGGGCTCTCTCAAGCCCTCTTTCACACACAAGCTTTAGCTCAAAATAAGAAGCAGTCCTCCAAAGGACTCCATTCATCTTCACTTGTAGGTTTTTAAGCAAAATATTAAGGTTCTAACAGTGACTTTCAGCCTGGTGAGTTTCACATAAGGCACAGTGAAAACTTTGAACCTCAAATGTTAAATGCAGATGGAGCTTTCTGTAAGATTCAAAACATTCAATTTTTCTTCACTTTTTTTTTTCCCCTTAAAAAAAATAATTCTCTGTAACATCTTCCCTGGTTTTTCATCCTCTTATTGCTACCAATCCTGGGGGTTCACTGGTGGCAGTGGGACTAGGAAACTGAGGGAAAAACTCTGAAAAAGAGACACAGCCTATGAAGTTCTCCATCTCCTTTTTTTAGGGGAATCACTTTAAATACAGCAATAATTCCAAAGCTGAGCATTAGAAGTTAATGACTCATCAAAGGAACAGGAAATAGGAAACTTTAAGACCTTAAAGGCACAGCAAATAAAAGCTATTTCATGTCATGTCCAACACCACCACCCTAACTACAGTACTTCAGGCTCAAAGGGGGGCAAGCAGCATTTGAGACCATTTATCACAGTAATTATGTGATGCTGGAGGGAGCACAACTTTATTTTTTATTCAGTTTGACCCTGAGCACCATCAAACTGGAAGACTACAAACACTTGAGAAGTGATATATTGGCACCAGCCAGCACAGATTAGTTAAAAAAAAATAAATAATTCAATTCTCACTATATATATTGGGAATTATTCCCCTGAAATCCAAGTTAACTGAGACTTGCCCCAATATTACAGAAGATTTCACATGAATACTTCAATTCCTCCACGTAACTGCAGGCAGAAATAACTCTTCAGGAATTCTCTAAAACTTCTGGTCCCCTGTCTCCAAGCCTAACTCTGTTTCCTTTACTCCCTCCATGCAGAAAAGCACATCTGTAGAACTTTATTCTACACTGACAGTGAAGGACAGGTCTGTTTGACAATGTGGAAGAACATCATTTACCCCAAGGAGCCAAAACCCACAGATATCTCCTCCTGTTCCCATTGTCCTCCTGTGTCATCCTTAGCTGTGCTGCCAAACAAAACAATAATCAGTCTGCTCTGTGACAACAATTCTCTGCCTATATAATGGAGGCAAAATGTTTTTCTACAAGTTACTGAAAGTAGCTGTGTTTGGATGACTGCTTCAGTAAATATGAAAAGCTCCTTCTCCTTTGCATTCCTGTGCTACTTTTAGAAGGACAAAAAGTCTGATCTTACAGAAAATCCACTGGTAACAAAACTGGTGGTGGCAGAGCTGCTCTGACTGACAACCTTTACCTAAACATGTTCTGGTTTGTGTTGTTTATGAAGGCTTTTTATTGCAGAACTGCTGGGGGGGCAGAGGGAAGTGGGCAGTACCCAAAATCCTCACAAGACTACTTAAAGCTGCCTGGTGAAAATGGAGCATTTCAGTGAAATTCGATATTTTCTTTCATCAAAGGCTGGGAGCCTCAACCCACATGTTAACAGTAATGTAACAAGCCTACTGTATGTGCTGCAACCCAAGGTCCTTTTCCAATTAGAATTCATTTAGGTTGGGAGAGAGCGGGGGTCGGAGCAAAGAGGTGGCTCTGGAATTGATCTAAATCTGGAATCCAACCATTCCAGCTGGGAACTCAGCTGGGAATCCCAAGCACTTGCTTGGATTCTGCAGCAATCCAGAAGTGAAAGAGCACTGTCAGAGAGAACAGTTTGTCCCTGGAAAATTGAGGAAATGTATACAGACTGTTTCTTTTTCTACAAAGAAAGAAAGAAAAAGAAAAGTCTGTTGCACTAAGAAAAAGACAAACAACCCCAATATTCTTTAATTTTGCTGAAACTCAAGTCTGAGTTTGCTTTTCAGTTCCAGGTCTGATAGAATCTCCAGATCAAAATCATTAGTGTTGGTTAAATCCAGGTTTGCTGATAGGAATGTGTGGGACAGCAAACAAAATCAGAGTCAGGCCTCAAGAGAGGATGTGCCTCTTTAATTGAAAAAGGCAGAGTAATCATTCATTTATTTAACCCAGAGATGATTATAATCTGAAAACCTTGAAATCCTCTTACACAACAACTGTTTTGGCAAGCCCCTCTGTGTTCCAACAAATATTAAACTGTGCTTGCCATTTGTCTAAGGAATCTTGTATTAATAAACATGAAGAAGAACACTTTTACCTCCCACACTCAATGACAGAAGAAAACAAAGACCAGCTGTATTCATCAATGGATCCTTGTTCTGCACATAAAGGCTAATTACATTTTACTTCAAGCCTACACATGGAAAACTTTGCTCCTGCCATCTTGTCAAAGGCAGCTTCTGATGTTCCAGCTGACAGACTGCAATGACTGCACATAATAAACTTCTTTTTGTCATTAACACCTTCAGTGCCCGGCCCGGGGCTGTGCTGGGGCTCAGGGAAGGGGCAGGGGCAGCACACACCCACCTGCTGGGAATTCTGTACGTGGGGATGACAGAATTGGACTGGAAATTTTAATTCCAGCTGCTGATCTCATCTGAAGGTGCCTGGCTGAGCCTCTGTCCCTCCCTTTGCACGCAGAGTACTTTGAAGGGGACATTGTGAAAAGATAAAACAAACAGTTGACTTAATGGTTCCCAACTTTTCAGATCACCACAACCGGTCTCCAGGATAAAATCCAGACTCCTTAATGCTGATAATGAAGACTTCTCACTCTCTATTTCTTTTGCTTCTTGGGGTTTTTCTTTGCCTTGTCTGAAAGATTTTCAAAGTTTCAAGTAGTTGAAAGACAGCTTTATTCTGAGACTGAAAATCTTAAAAGCACTGTTAGCTTTAAAAAATTGACAATTATCTGTTTTTTTTCCTGAAGGCACTCCAATTCATCTGCATCAAATAAGCGTCTGTAAAACTAACAATTCTGGCCTAAGATAAAAATCACATGTTTTTAAAACATAAAACTGAAATTGGCAATACAAGTAGCTTTTCAGACTCAGATCAAAAGAGGGCTTCTTTTAAGAAAAGAATCAAACTGTCTTTCACCCTTTTTATTGGTGTTTGTTCAGCCTTTCTCCCAGCTTTTACAATTAAAATAGATGACTCAATTTCACTGTCTACATTCAGTTCCCTTTTCATGTTCTTCTAGCTTTCCATATTGCAAAATTTGGGCTACAAACGCTACAGACTGTTGTTATGCAAGAACTATTCCTGCCATAAATATCCAAAACAATGATAAAATATTTCTGCTGTTATTAGGACCTACAAGTTTGTTTTCACAGTACATTAGTCTGGGAGATAAAGTACAAGCTTGATGTCTGCTTCAGGGTTCAGCTCCATGACCACTATATTCCAAACCCAGTCTCCATAATCATTCTGCTACAGAACACAATAAACTTCTTGTTACTGCAGATGCTACTAATTTTATGTAATTCTATATAAATTAGGTAAGAGTCATTCTCAGGATCATATAAAAAAATAAATATTTCTGTGTGAATCTCCCCAAAAGAGTGAGATTAGAAATGCAAACAAATATTTTAGAGAACAGATTTTGCTCAGTGTAAGATAAATTACAGCACTTAGGGAAACAGTATTAAAAAATGAAGCACTCTGCAAATAAACACATTAAAAAGGGTGAGAGGTTATTAGGTTCAGTGCCTACAACCACTGATCTCTGCCTGTTCTCCCTGAAGTGACTGCAAGATGAAATAACAGCAACAATATCAGTTATGTGCAGGAAAAAACAAAGTCAATCTGCAGGAATTTAAGGCTCCATCTGAACCAGCATTTGTTTACATCCCTTAGAGAGGGATGAATCAATGAGGGAACAAAAATACTTTTCATCCCCTTGCATGGAACTCATCCTACATGGAGCTCAAAGGAAACTGGACTTCAGAGCCAGACCCAAATTCACCTGAAATATTATCCTGAAGGACATAAAAGGTGTTTAAACTCCAAGTGCTGATTGTTAAAGCTACCTTGGGCTGAATTTCGTGAGCTCCAGCTGGGCTCCCCACATCCTCAGTGGGGAATCAGATCCTCAACAGGCACAGAACCACGGGGTAAGAAATTTAAAACTGGTGCCAGTTTGACTGGCTTTTAACCCTGGGCAGTGGCACAGGGAGGTGACATTGAGTCCCAGCCCTTCCCTTGAGTGTCCCAACCATCTGAAATGGCTGCTTCATTCCCATCCCATTTCCAGACACTGAAATGACTCTTTGTGCTTAATCCCGCTGATCATGAGAATTCCTTCTCATTATTAACTTTCCTTAAATATGAAGGGTTCAAAGGAAACCAGCAGCAGCCTGTCTCTTTTGTTGTTCCCTGCCCTGATGGTTAATAAAACCAGAGGATAATTGGAAACAGTAGCTATTAAGAAGACAAGAATATATATTTTTAAGATTACCTTCATGTTCTACTTAAAAACAAGGAAAATCTGCCCAAAATGCTGCTCTCTGTGATTAGGGGTGAACCTGGCACAGCAAGGACTACTACCCCAAAAGCAGAAAGAACCAGGGTGCCTAAGAGTCAAGCAGAAATCCTTTACTAAATGAAGCCTTGTTTTCACCAAGATGGGAAGATCACAATGAATACTTTATTTCTGAAACTGCTCTATTTCTGAATAAAATACAAGAGATATACAGGGTAAGAGATACACAGATGAAGCACCTGAGAATGACACCAGGAATGCAGCAGCGTGTGTGCCAGGAGAAGTGTCTTGTTGGGGGGAAGAAAATATAAAAACTAATAATCTCTCCATAGGAGGCCAAATTATGACCATGTTTTCCAAAAACTTGGAAGCCTGAGCTTCCCTCATCTCATCTCTCTCCAACAGACAGATGCAAAACAAAAAAATCAGTGACACCCTGAAGGAAGACATAGGAAGAAAACAGGGAAATCTTACTTTGCAGTAGTTTCTTCATCGTATTTTGTTTTCAGATCAAATAGTTCTGTCCTGGTTTTTTCCAAGGCTAAAAGACATAAACATGAAGCATTACAGTACTGAAATAGCAGTATTCAGTCATAAATAAGGCTGTACATCCCCTGATGAAAAAAAAATAAAGCTGTACACCTCCTTAGCTTTATCTTTCTACCTAGACAAACCATTATGGCTTAGAAAAAACCACAGGGTTTTGACTTTTTTCACAATTTCTTACAGTATTTATGTTACATTGCAAAAATTTCCAGTTTGTGCTTAACCAAGCTAGACATTATTAGTTTCTTATTAAGCTGGCTAAACTGTTTTTTCCTTTGAAATACTTATAGTTCAGGGAATAAAATTTCTTCTGCTCTCATAGTAAACAGAAATGTGTCCAGACCTGGAATTCTGAAGTATGCAGAGATGAAAATTAATGGAGTCATGGCAACAGGCAAGAAACGGGGTTCACACTGATCAGTACAGACATTTATCACAGTCTGGAATTGTGTGGAAGCAGAGCACACATGGAGGGTAAGTTCCATGGCCTGCTGTAATTCCAGGGAAGCTCTGATTCTGTGTGTGCTCCACGGCCTTGTCCCTGTGTTTGCCAGTGACAGCTGCAGCAGGAGCGTTTGCTCTGACTCACAAAGCACATCTGAGCTCTGCTGGACCTCCCTGCAGGCCGAGAGCTGCTTCACACCCAGTCCTGCCACACCCAAGGATCCTCCTGTCCTCTCACCTCCCACCTGACCACCTGGAAAAGGTCACAAAAGCCAGGCCAAACCTGTTTGCAAAGCTTGAACTTTGTGTTCGGCTTCCTCCAGCTTCGAGGCTGTCGACATCTGGGTCTCCTGCAATTTTCTGTGAAGGAGAGAGGAGAGGTGAGAGCAGAGCTCGTGGTCATGTCAAACAACTCATCTGTGCCCTGCAGATTTGGGGGATGGAGCAATTCAATGTCTCAACTGGAATGAGGCAACTGCCAACACCACCCAGGCTCTGAGGTGCTTCTGTGGGACCCATAAATGCTGTCAGGTTGTGAGATGCTGCTCCCACTTTGTGGTCCCACTTATTAAAATTTTAACAGTGTAGCCACCTCGTAACATAAGCTGTGAACATTATAAAGAGTTGACTGCTACATAAATGACAACTTCAGTGGAAGGTTTTCTTGAGCATAATTTGTTTTGGAAATGTCACACACATTGAGAAAATTGTCACCAAGCACCCTCTGTTGTACAAAGTTAGTACAAGAAGAATGATACATTTCCATTTTAGTGTCATAATGAAGGAATTTGTTGCCATAACGGATAGAGTGAATAGATGCAGCAGCTGTTTCATCAGAGCTGTAATGGGTGCCAAATGCAGCAATATTATTAGCTACTCTTTAAGAAAACACACATATTTCAAAACAAATCTCACAGTGATATTTTCTATAGAACATAAGCAAAACTTTAATATGCTCACATTTCTTACGTCCACAGGCAACGTTTTCTTGTTTGTGTCAGTTAAACTCATTTTTACATCATCTGGCCACGCAGCCACTGCACTCCTTGCTAAGGGCCAGGCTGCAGGAGTTATAAAACTCATCTTTGAAAGGAGCTGCTCCAGCATCTCCCAGGAGCCATGCTTTTTACAACACCGCTTTTAGGATATTCTGCAGATCTCAGAATTGTGAAATGGCTTATGAAACTACCAGCATCCTGCCTGCACTCCATAGGGTGCACAAATTTCTTCTCCAACACTGCTGACCAGGTTAATAACTATTTATAGTGAGAATCATTTGTCAGTTCTCTTCATACTGAACCATATACCTTGAGACCTCAAAACCTCTCTTACACACAATTTTATTTGCATTCCATGACCTGCCATTTTGTTTTATTTTTAAGTACATTGAAATTGCAGTTGTTAAAACCACTGCTTACAAGCTGCTTATCAAAAAAGCAACCACAGATATTGATGAATCCAAAAAAAACCCTTTGCATTCACTGGTAGGTTCTCCCCACTCAGCCCTGAATTTAAACAACCAACACTCTGACTAAAAAGCTCACGTGAACTGAAGGTTTTCCACGCTATGTTGAACATATTATGGCTTCAGTATTATTGCTCCACAGGAGAAATAAATTCTCAAGGCAGGGAATGCAGCCTGAAAGAACTCCCTCTTTAGCCTCTTGATTTTCTCTTGCCTGATTTATTTCCCCACCAACCTTAAGATTTAAACACTCCCTGCTCATTTGCAAAAGATCAGAAATGCCTCCAAAATCTTGTTTGCATTTTGTTTTTTTTTTTTTAATCAAGAGTAAATAATGAAAACCCTTCCTAATTTTGGCATGTAGGAAGCATGCAAACCTTCCCAGGATAATTCAGGAAGACATCCTCTGTCTTAGCCATTCCCAGGGGAGCAGGGGTGGTGCATCCCTGGTCCAGGCTGTGGGTGCAGGGGCTCATCTGCCCCAGCCCAGGGCTGCAAGAGCCTGTGACACACAAGGAATTGCCCTGGCTAATGGAGACAGATTAGTGTCACAGAGGACAGGACAGCCAGGGAGGAATAAAAGCAGGTTTGTACCCTCCTGAACACGACACCCTGCCCACCACATCATGGAGAAGAGACAATCTGTCCTTGTTTCACTTCCACGCTCTCCCAGTTGTTTTCCTGGGCAAAGTTGAGTATCAAACGATTCTGTGTCAAATGCATAAATCACCAGAATCGCTCAGGAGGAACTGTCTCCTGCCACCAGTCCTGGCTGGGAAGATTAAACAGAAAAATACCTCTCTGCTCCTGCCCAACACCCAGGCACACACACATACAGACACACAGACACACTCACCTCTCCTGCCAAACACCCAGGCACACACACACACACACACAGAGACACACACACACAGACACACTCACCTCTCCTGCCCAACACACAGACACACAGACACACACACCTCTCCTGCCCAACAC